>PVIC010012979.1:0-38789 GCA_004025085.1 Thryonomys swinderianus
TTCTATATAGAATATGAGGTCAGAAGCAAATAATGACAGTTGAACTTCTTCCTTTCCTATCTTTATTCCTTTTGTTTCTTTCTCTTGTCTAATTGCTGTGACTAATGTTTCCAGTACTATAGGAGTGGTGATAGTGGACATTCATCTCTTGTTTCTGATCTTAGTGTGAAAGGTTTCAGGTTTTGACCATTTAGAATGATGCTGGCTATTGGTTTCTCTTAAGTAGCTTTTATTAGTTTGAGATAAAGTCCATCTATTCCAGTATTTTGTAGGGTTTTTAATCATAAATGTGTGTTGGATTTTATCAAACATTTTCTGCATTTACTGAGATGACCATATGGTTTTGTGCTGGAGTCTGCCAATGTAGTGTATTATATTTATTGATTTACATACATTAAACCATCACTGGATGGATCCCTGGGATCCAACTTGGTCAGGGTGCATGATCTTCTTGATGATCCTCTGTATTCTGTTTGTCAGTATCTAGTTGAGGATTTTTGCATTTACGTTCATTGTGGAGATTGGCCTGTAGTTCTCTTTTTTAGGTTGGCTCCCTTTGGAATTAATGTAATGGGATGTTTCCAGGAATGAATTTGGGAGTACTACCTCCCTTTCAATTTCATTAAAGAGTTTGAGAAGTAGTGGCATTTATTCTTCTTTAAAAGTTTTGCAGAATTCAGCAGTAGAGCCATCAGGACCAGGGTTTTACTTTGTCAGTAAGCTTTTTATTAAATTTTCAGTTTCATAGATTGATATTGGGGTGTTTAACATTTTTGTACCTTCTTTGTTCAACTTTGGAAGTTCATATGTGTCTAGGAATCTATCCATTTCTTCTACATTTTCCATCTTATTGGAGTGTAAAATTTCATAGTAGGTGGTTATTATCCTCTGGACTTCTGCTAGATCTGTAGTGATTTCCCCTTTTCATTCCTAATAACGTGAATTTGAGTCTTTTCCTTCCTTTTTGGGAAATGGTTTGTCGATTTTGTTTCTCCTTCCAAACAATCAACTCTTCGATTTTATTTTTTGTAGCATTCTTTTAGTCTCCATCGCATTAACTTCTGCTCTGATTCTTATAATTTCCTCCCTAGTATGAGCTTTGGGTTTGTCTTGCTCCTTTTCTAGTAGCTTGAGGTTCAGCATTATATTTTTCATTTGAGCTTGCTCTGTTTTCCTGGTGTAGGCATTCACTGCTATGAATTTCCCTCATAGAACTGCTTTCATTGTGTCCCAAAGATTCCTGTATGTTGTTGTATTGGGATTCTCATTTAATTGTAAAAACTGTTTAATTTCTTCCGTGACCCACTGGTTGTTCAGCAGAGTGTTGTCCAGTTTCCAGGTGTTTATGAGGATCTTGGAATTTTTGCTATGAAGCTCCAATTTCAAGGCACTATGATCTGACAATATATAGGGGACAACTTCAATTCCTTTATATTTACTTATACATGTTCTATGAACTAGCGTGTTATCTACTTTGGAGAATGATCTATGAGCAGCTGAAAAAAATGTATATTCTGACTTTGTGGGGTAAAATACTCTGTAGGCATCTATTAAGTCCATTTGTTCAAAAGTTTGGTTCAGTTCAATATTTTCTTATTGAATTTTTGTCTAGTAGATCTTTCTATTTGTGACAGTGGGGTACTAAAGTCCCCTACTCCTATTGTATTAGTGCTTATCTGACTGGATATGAAATATCCATTAATATTTGTTTTATATAGTTGGGTGCATTAGAATTTGGTGCATAAATATTTATAAATGTTATTTCTTTCTATTAGATTGTTCCCTTATGATAAGATAGGGACCTTGTTTGTCTCTCTTAATCAGTTTTGGTTTAAAATCTATTTTGTCTGCTAATAGAATAGCTAGTCCTGCTTTTTTGAAGTTTCCTGTCACATGAAGAATTGTTTTCCATCCCTTCACTTTCACTCTATAGCTTTCTTTCTGAATTAGGTGTGTTTCTTGTATGCAGTAAATTGTAGGATCTTGCCTCTTACTCCATTCTGCCAGTTTGTGTCTTTTAATTGGCACATTGAGGCCACTGACATTAATGGTTATGACCGATATGGACTTAGCGCTGTCATGCGTTCCTGTTCTTTGCCCTTTTGCCCTTTTCCATTCAGTTTCTTGCCTTGCACAATGGGTCCACTCTGTTGGGTCTCATGGGTATGTAACTTTCATTTTCTTTTTCCAAAATATTCTTTAAAATATTTTGGAGTGCACGTTTTGTATTTGTGAAATTTTTCTGGTGCTCTTTGTCATGGAAGTATCTTATTTCCCCATTAATTTTGAAAGATAATTTTGCAGGATACATAAATCTAGGTTGGAAGTTGTTTTCCTCCAAGACTTGAAACACCACTCCAGGCTCTCTTTGCTTTGAGTGTTTGGGCTGAAAAGTCTGCTGTGATCTTGTTGGGCTTCTCTTTGTGTGTGTTTTTTTTCTTTTCTCTAACTGCTTTCAGTATTTTGTTCTTTTGCTGAAGATTTGAAAACTGGATAATTATATGCCTAGGTGTAGAATTTTTATATCATGGCCATTTGGAGTCCTATATGTTTCTTTTATCTGTATGTCCTTTTTTCTTTTGACAAGAGTCTCGCTTTGTAGTTCAGGCTGGCCCTGAGCTCACTTATGTAGCCCAGCAAGGCTGGAACTCAGCAATCCTCCTTTCTCTGCCTCCTGAGTGCTAGGACTATTTTATTTTCAGCTGTCCCTCATCTTAAAATATCTTGTTTCTCTACTTCAAACCTCCTAGGTCATTTTTTACCTATGAATATAGGTACAGATGCAGTGCATCCAGATCTAGACCTGTCACATACATTCTTTAAGGTGAGTTCATTTGTTCTTCAGCAGAAATACTTTTTAACCTATTTTTTTTTTTTTTTTGAGACAGGATCTCGCTTTGTAGTTCGGGCTGGCTGAGCTCACTATGTAGCCTAGGCAAGCTTTGAACTCAGCAATCCTCCTGTCTCTGCCTCCCAAGTGCTGGGATTACAGGCATGAGCCACCACGCCCAGCACTGTGGTATGTGGTATTGATTGCTGGTGGGCGTGAGTCTCCATGCCCAGCATTGTATGTGGTTTCCGGGGATCGAACTCAGGACCTTGCACTTGCGAGGCAGGCGCCGGAACCACTGAGCTAACCCTCGGGTCCCTTTTTAACCTATTTTACATTGATGCTTTTTTGGAACTTCTCGGTCCCTTCCAGCTGGGTCTCCTCTTGTGAAGATGCACAAGTAAAAGACGGTAGAACAAGGCCTTCGACAGATGAACAGTTGGTAAGAACATGTCTGGGAATGGGCCAGTGAGGTGCCAGGCCACTTGCAGCATCTCCACCAATGGGCTTGAGGTATGAGTTTGTTTGTTTGTTTGTTTTTTGCTTTTTGAGACAGGGTCTCGCTTTGTAGTTCAGGCTGGCCCTGAGCTCACTATGGTACCCAGGCAAGCCACCACGAACTCAGCAATCCTCCTGTCTCTGCCTCCCGAGTGCTAGGATTACAGGCGTAAACCACCATGTCCGGCATTGTGGTATGCGGTGTTGATTGTTGGTGGGCGTGTCTCCACGCCCAGCATTCTATGTGGTTACCAGGGATCGAACTCAGGACCTTGCGCTTGCGAGGCAGGCGCCGGAACCACTGAGCTAACCCTCCAGCCCCATGAGTTTGTTTTTTAATTTATCTTTATTGGTACATTTTATATACACATCAAGATCACACTCAATATTGGGAATTTGTACCACTATGTGACATAATTTAATTCTCATTTTTTCCCATTCCCCTACCTACCCTACAACCCTCCACCTCCTAAATACATAAGGTTTGTTTCCCTTTTTTTTTTATTACCATCACATTTTTTCTTTATCCCCCATTACTTATGGTATGAATATTTTTATACAGAGAGAATAGTGTGTGCAAAGCCATGAGTGTGTGAAAATGTATGATATGTTCAGGGAGCCATGAGAATACTGCTTGAGTTGAACATGGAATTCAAGCAGTCGAAGACCTTGTATACTGAGCTTAGAAACTGAACCAGTGGACAATGGAATTGATCAGAAGAGACATAATATGATGTGTGCTATGAGAAAAGTTAATAACTGAAGGAATATAAAAGCTGAATTTGATGGTGGTGAGACTAAAAGTAGAGAACAAGAGATAATTCTCAACAGTCTAGGTGAATGATAACAGGGTTTGGAGCAATTGGTAGGAGCAGAACAGCTGCCATGTACAATGTGTTAACCAAGCACCAGGCTCAGAGCCAATATGTTGCAAGTCTTACCTTCTCATATTCAGAGATCAAGAACAAAAGAGGAGAAAATATTTGAAAGACACATAAGACAAGATCAATATCCATAGTCATGCAGGAATGTAAAGATGATTTACAATGATCTCTCTGTTTTAGAATTTATAGATGGCAATGCCTTTTATCACTTTAGGGAAGACTTGAAGAAACTTTTTCTTGAGGTTCTTATTTAATTTGAGATATGGTGAGTTGGAGTGTTTTGTAAGAGCTCCAAGTAGAAATCTACAAATGAATAAGCACCATCTGGGGCAAGAGGCAGCTCTGGAAACTTCCCCTGTATAAATAGAAGCAGAAATGGTGGGCCGAGTAAGAAGAACAAACAAATGAAAAAGGAAACTAAAACAGAAGTCAAAACACCAATATTGGACTGCTAACCAGAGAAAGAAGCTTAGAAGGAATGTTAGAGTAGTAGAAGATGATGGGAAGATAGGAGATTTTAAAAGACTGGAAAGATCAGCATCATCAAGTGCTGCTCAATTATATTCATTTAATTTATTTTGAGAAGAAAGACATGCTTATTAAAAATATTCTTGCCATCAAGAGAATGGTAACAATCTGGGTGAAAAACTACCTCTTAAACTGAAGGTAATAACAGCCAACATCTGGTCCTTGAGATAACCCATCTGTCACAAGTAACTCACTCTAAGATGATCCATCAGTGTGATAGCTAGAGGAGGGTCCTTAAATATAATAAAAAGAAAAAGAAAATTACCATTGGTGGCATGCTTAGCATGAATCTGTGGAATGTCAGAGTTGAGTGGAAGCACTGCATTTCATTAAGTAATAAAAATGTGTGTATGGTGAACAAATGACCAAATAAACATGCAAGTACTCAATATCACTACTTGTTATGGGAATTCAGATCAAAACTATAGTAAGAAACCACTTAATAACTATTAATATGACTGCTATAAAAAGAATAGGAAGTACTAAGCATTGCCAAAGATGTGGAGAAATTATGACCCTGCTATTGCCCTGCAAGGAATATACACAAAAAATATTTTAAAAATCATATTATAGTGGCATATGTGCACCCATGTTCATAGCAGCTTAGTTTGTGATAGCTCAATCTTGGAAACAATCCACATGTGCCCATCAACTGGAGACTGGATAAAGGAGATGTGGTTTTTCTATAAAATGGAGTATTTCTCTGCCTTAAAGAATGATAAGTTTAGTCATTTATACTCAATTGGATGTACCATCAGGGCATATTCATAAGTGAAATAAATAGGTCACAGATGTATAAATATCATATCTGTTCTCTGATATGAGAAACTGAAGATCTTAATGAGTTCTACAGTGTATGATGAATATTGTGAAATAGAAAATATTCAAAAGGAAACGGTGGAGAGGTGAGTAATGAGGGGTAAAGAAAAAAAAATGATGGGGTAAAAATGAGAATTAACTCGTGTCATATACTGGTACAAATTTCCCAATGTTGAGTGTGATTGTGAGCTGTATATAAAATGTACCAATAAAGAATTCAATTTTTTAAAAAAAGGGAAACAAAGCTTATATATTTAGGGAGTAGGGTTTGTGGGTGGGTAGAGAAATGAGAAAAAGTGAGAATTAAATCGTGTCATATACTGGTACAAATTCCCAATATTAAGTGTGATTATGATGTGTAGATACAATATACTAATAAAGATAAAAATAAACTAAAAAAAAGATGTGGAGAAATTAGAACACTTAAGCATTGTTTGAGGAAATATAAAATGGTACAAGCGTTGTGACAAACAGTATGGCAATTCCTCAAAAAACATATAATTGACAAATAGTACATCAATTTCACTTCTGGATATATAAAAAAATGTAAGGCTAAGACTTGTACAGATATTTATACATATACTAGTATATTCATAGCAGCATTGTTCACAGTATCTTTCAACACTACCTAGCCCCAAGGATTAGGATTTTGCACCCAACTTCCACCTGAGCCTTCCTTTTGTAATGCAAACATTTTATATAATGAAACTAAGAAAATAAGAAATATCACTCTTTGTAGTTTCAGAAAGAATCTCAACCATTTGCCTTTGTGTTCAAGGAGCAGAATAGTGTGGCATTCTTCATCATTCCCAAATGGCAACAAAGCAGGCTAATCCCTTACGATGATAACTATAGGCCGATGACATGTACACAGATGATCTTAGCAATGTTATTCATGAGAGCCAAACACTGGGAGCAGCCCAAAAAGCCAGATAGCAACAAAATGATAAATGAAGTGTAATATATTCTTATAGTGAAAAGGAACAAACTATGCCCATATCTAACAACATAGATGAGCAAAAGAAACTAGACATATTACAAGATTACATATATAAATTCAAACAGAGAAATCTAATGTATTGAACACCAACAGAGAGATTCCCTCTTGTGTACACTTTGCACTACTGTGACAAACTAGCTAAGATAATCGACTAATAAGGAGAGGTTTATTTTGGACAACTAACCCTGTACTGTGACAATTTGGTGAATGCTTAGGAAGTTCAGGGCTTCACCAGGAACATTTGGATCACTCAGCCTTTGTGCTGGACATAGGACAGGCTCCATGACAGCCAGCCTGGCCAAGGCAGCCATACTATGAATTGTGCAAAACATTATCCAAACACAGTTGGCTCTGAGCTTGCCCTTCATGGTTCCTCAGGGGTAAAGCATTTGCTCAGCCTGAATATGCTGACCACAGACAAGATGAGGTTCTACCACCTAAGACATCTGTCTAATAACCAGATGTTTCTGAGGTAGTTCAAATCTCAGATGCACAATGAGTCCAGTATATCACTCTGGCCCCACTGCAGGCTGGTGAGTGTTAAGTGGAGAGGGAGTGAACAAGGTCCTCTATTGCCAGACATCATCCTGGTGATATGCAAAGCCCCTTTCTACGCATTTATTCAGTACTTCCTTCAGGTTGTGAGGTAAGTATCCCAATGACCTTAGCAACCTAGCTCTTTTCACCTTTTATCAGTTATAGTTCCCGAGCTCGCTTTGGTGGCATATATATCAGTTATAGTTCTCAAAAACTTATATAACACTTCAAGATAAGGGGGAAACATCTAGAACTACTCAGAATCTATTTCTGTCCTTCCTAGAACAGGATGTCCTGTGTAATGTTTGGGCAAGTCATGCTGTCCGCAGGTCTAAAACCCAGAGTGAGCTGCGCATAGTAGTGCTGAGATCCCTCCAACTTGAGAGGCTGAGGCAACAGACTCACATCAAGCCTAAGAGAAACAATTGGGTGACTTAGTGAGAGACTGCCCCAAGAAAACAAAAAGATGGGCCAGTGGTTCTGGCACATGCCTCGCAAGTGCAAGGTCCTGAGTTCGATCCCAGTAACCACATACAATGCTGGGCATGGTGACTCACACCCACCAGCAATCAATACCACATACCACAGTGCTGGGCATGGTGGCTCACGCCTGTAATCCCAGCACTGGGGAGGCAGAGGCAGGAGGATTGCTGAGTTCGAGGCTTGCCTGGGCTACATAGTGAGCTCAGGGCCAGCCTGAACTACAAAGTGAGACCCTGTCTCAAAAAAAAAAAAAAAAAAAAAGGAGAGAGGAGGGACAGTTTCTGGAGATGTTGCTCAGTGGGAATTCAAGCCTTAGTAGCAAAACAAACAAACATATAAAAACTAGAGTCAATTAATTTTGATATCTTTCAGCTGCATTGATTATTCTGTCTCACCAGACTTGGTGGCAAGAGAAAATGAAACCCAGGATGCAAGGAGCTAAAGCAACAATGAATACACGATAAATCTGCTTCATACACACAATGAATACACGATAAATCTGCTTCATACACACGGGGCTGGTACACCCTTTCAGAAGGGATCCCTACAGTTGGGTGACTCCTCCAGCGGAGTGTACAAACCTTGCAAAATAAAGCTTCTACATATTTAAAAATACTTAACATGAAAAAATTCAATTGAATTAGAAGTCATTGCTCATTTACATTATGGTAAAACTTTACATATTACATTTGCCAGCGAATATTAAGAAACCTATTAGAGTCTTTAACTATTTCAATTATTATATATTTTTGAAAGGTTGTAAGAATGATATTGGGCAGGGATGTAGCTCAGTGGCACTATGACTGCATGGTAAGTGCTGACTTTGATCCCCAATACAAAAAAAAAAGAAAAAGAAAGATGTTATTTTTTTCAGGACTGAGGGTTGAATCCAATGATTTTGCACTAAGCTACATCCCTGATCTCCTATCCCACACCACCTCACCCCTTTTTTTTTTGAGACAGATCCATACTATATTGCTAAGTTGCCCACACTGAGTTCAAATTTGCCATCTTCTTCCTGCCTCAGCCTCTCAGGCTGCTAGGATACAGACATGTGCCACTCTGCCCAGCTTGGTATTAACTGTTTTTTTTTAATTATGAATATCTATTTTTCTGAGAAAACAATGAGCTTTTATATCTCTAATGTTAATATTAAATTTTTAATCACAGCTTCTTGGTCACCATAACTATCAAAAATCTGAAGAAAGCTGGTGTGACAGTTCACAACTGTAGTGCTAGCACTTGGAGGTCAAGGTGGTACCCAAATATTAACATTTTCAAAGTCTGCCTTAGTGTTCATAAGGCTTGGAAACAAAAGAATTGTTAATAAATGAGAAACACCAGGAAAAACAAAATTACAAGAATTATAATGCAATCATTTTTCTTTTTTTTAGTATACCCACAGCAGTGAACTTAGACCTTCAAATAAAGGCTCCAGGACAGTGGATTTTATTCAAACTCTGTCAACTTTACATAAAGATAGTGGCCCTGAGGTTCCAACATGGAACATCTGATCCTTGTCCAGATGTTATACATGGCGATTTGAACTTCACAATATGACAGGCCTCAGGAACCAGTAAAACTTCTCCTACCCTTTTAGACTATGCTTCTATACTAGTCAGTTCAGGAACTCTTTTGGCCTCTTCTTTGATATTGCTTACATTCTCAGTATAGAGAGACAAGTCATCAAACAATGTAAAAAGTCATCCACACATTCTTCCTGCTAGATTTTGCTACATGATCAGTAATATGCACACAAGAGCATGTCTATACCATATCCTGTCATATTAATGACATAATATACTGTCATCTTTCAGAAAATATATAAGGATATAGATAATAGCTATGGCTCATGATTCTAGACTTAGTAGGTTGCAGCTGTTAAGTAAAGGTATTTCATTTCTAATTTAAGTTTGTCTTAGTATAAACAGTCAGAATGGGGTGGAGAGGCTAAGTTGATCTCCAAAAGTTTTCTCAGCTATAAATTTAAACAATATAGCAGTGCAAATATAACCTCTTTGTTTTACTGCTCTCCATATATACAATGAACACAGAATGGCCTCTTTGTGCAGGGTAGTTCTGTTTTATTTTGACCTTGACTAAACATATGTTGTGTGTCAGGCTCTGTGTTGGACACAACTGTATCAAACTATGATAGAAAAGAATATAAAAGAACAAGCCTAAAGTGTGGCCCACCCAGAGGCCCTTGAACTATCCAGAGAGGCCTTTGAAGGACCCAGAGGATAGTGAAGTGACTCTTAGTTTATGTGAAAAATAAGTATGTGGAAAAGAAAATAAATGGTGAGAGTCAAGGAAATGAAATAATTTCTTTCACCTAACCACATGCTCCATAGCAACATGGCAATACAATATTTAGGCTAGTTTGTGTGCCCTGATTAAAAAGTGGGCTAGACAGGAAGTAGCTACTTCATGGCCTAAAGTTTTCCCCAAAGAAACAGGAATTGAGAGACTGGAGACTGAACAAAAAATAAGCATAAAAAGCAACAAAAGAAGGGGTACCATTTGGTTCACCTACAACAAACTGAGGGGGGATTTCTGAAAACTTATGGAGAAGCTCCAGGAACACAGGGTGTGTAATAACGGTGTACACATATACTAAAAAAAGAACCTCATATTGACCCACTTGGATAGAGAACACAGCAACAGTGGCTGAACATAAGTTCTATTGACTAATGTCAGCCAAGAATTCCAATGCCATCACCTTTGTTAATGGATCACATGGTATCTTCAGTTCATTTATCAACTTAACATAATTATATAATATAATGATGCCATAATAATGTTTGTTCTATATGCCAGGCAAACCCAGAAACGCTGTGAAAAAAACATTTCCAGCTGGCAGTGTTCTTCAGAACAAATGACAGAAGAATCCTTGAACAATGAGTAGAAAGAGGAGGTGCTTCATAACTTATTTCCTACAATCACAGCATTCAAAGGCTAACTAGGTACATAGGTATGTGTTTAACTATTCATATGAAATATTGTGATGATCACATGAATAACTTAGGTGAAAGAATGCTCTAAACCATCGATCACAACACATGTCACATATAAAGCATATTAGTATTAGTAGTCACAGTAGTGGGACTGTCACAGAGCAATTCCTGATTTGGACCAATTTCTCTATAATGAAGTGGTATAATCTTTCTCTGTGATCATTTGAGTAGCATCTAAATAGTGCCTGTTTCTAAAAATCATTATTCTCTGCAAGTCTATGCTTGTCACTCAGCTGTGCATTAATGTTGTTTTAACCAAGCCTTTCAATACCAGTTCAGTCAGTTATATAATTCTCCACTTTTCCTCCCACTTTGAATGTCTCTTTTTTTGTTGTTTGTTTATGGCTCTGCTTTCATACAGGACTTGTCTGAATGGTCTGGGTGCTTTCAATTGGGTCTTATCAGAGATCATGGTTATTGGAACTCTCTGTATTTTACAGCTTCCATTTCATTAATGCCAACACTAATTTGTGGTCCTATCCAATACCACCCCCATAAGATCTGCATGAATACACACTGGATTTCAATCTGCCATTCAATAAGCATGAAGTCCTTTATGTTCATTATTAGCCAATCAAACAGCCCCAGACTCTTTTCTCCACTTTTTTTTCATTGTGAAAATCATTTTGCTATTATCCCAAAGCAGTAGCTTGGTAGGAAATATTAGGAAAAACTTAACAATAACAGCTCTTCCCTTTTTTTTTTTCAAGCAACTGCTTCAACCTGGAAACTCCAGTTCAAATTGAGGTGTCAACTTGTTTGTTAAGACCTTCCGTCCCTAAAATAGCTCCCACTCATATGACATAGATTTTCTCACCCTTGAAGAAGCAAAAGGACTATCTTATGCTCTAGCAGAAAGTCAAACCAGGTTGATAAACCCAAATGATCCTGCAAATCCAATGCCTCATGTGCCAGAGTGACCTCATTTCCAAAGCCAACCATTTTTCTACTCCAGACTGCTAGGGCTTGGGGTCATTATCATGGAATTCTCCAGTGCTTAATTTACACAGTTAAATGATTTCCCTTTCATATCATTTCAACCCCATGCATCATTACCAAAAGTATTTCAGATTGCTATAATGTTCTGTATTTCCTATTCCAACAAATATGTTGTCCTTCAAGTTCCTCACATCATTCTCTATTCTACAACAAATTTCAGTTGCAAAATTGGTTTACGTAAGTGTGGCTGTTCACATTTCAAGATAAATTAAAATGAGGATGAATGTTAGTAAGTAAGGGCAAATAACACATGGCAAAGGGTCTCATTCAGCAAAAAGATGTGGTGAACTTCAAGAGGACTCTTCTCACATGATAGAGACCTGTGGACTACTTCCTGCCCTCCCACCAAGAGCTTGTTTCTGCATGTTGTGTTCCCTAGAAATTGGACCCTGAGATCATTTATGTGCAGAGCAGTATGGACTCAACAGCCATGGAGAAAATGGAAGAAGCAGGAATGGACAGAGAGAGAAACGAGGCTTTGGTACAGCCACAGTGGACTCAAGCCAGCTCCACAGAGAGGTCTGCAGTAGGAACAAGTCTCCAGAGTTGCTCCCTGTCCAGGCAAAGAAATCAGGTATTTCTACCTCACCAAGGACTTGTCAAGTGAGGTTTAGACAAGAATGTTCTCCCTCCAGTGAGAATAATTCCAGGAGAGGGACAGCAGTCAACAACCTTCCAGCCAAAGATGGCAAGTCCTTTAGTCTTGCAGGGGAATCTGGAGGACACAACCCCAGCTGTAGGCATGTACAACCCTTCATCTCCTGGAATACCTGATCAACCATCTTGTACTCAAGCAGGCTCCATGAGATGTTCTCTCACCACAGCTGCTTACATCCTACTTGGTGGCTGGCACCGATCTGCTGAACATCTACTATCTATGGGTTTTTAAGTATTTTCATGAAGTGCAAATCTCTATTACTTGTGCCATTGGCCAAAGAAGAGAGCATTTTGTTTTTACCTCAGGTCAGCTACTTCTGGCTTTAACACTTCAGCTGTGCAGAACTTTGCTTCTTCAGCAACAAAACACGGATAATGACATTTACTATACCTTCCTCATCAGACTATAAAAAGAAACAATGCACCGGAACCACTGAATAAACAATAAAATGTCTTGAAGAGTTGGTAACATTTAGCAGAGTACATAGTCAACAAACATATAAGTTGAATGCCTATATGAACATGATTATGATTTCCTCTCATTCCAGCAAGAGTCTATGACCCCTGGCTTCCTGCCAGCACACTGCCAGTCGAGGTCTTTCAACCTCACAGCTTTTGAAAAAACAAGTAAGATTTAGTGTGATGAGGGCAAACCCTCTACTGTGACAAACAGCACAGCAAGAATTGTTTCTACCCCGCCGTCATGGCTTTCAGCTTGAAAACTATGGGAGGTCTCCAGGATCAACTGATATCATTTGTGTAATTGAGTCTAAAAATAGCTCTTTATTAAATTAAGCTTTAAAAATGTTATAATAGACATCCTCTAATATTCAAGTACTAAATATTCATTTAGCTCACCCTGCAAGACAACTTGTTTTTAGGTATCTAGAAAGAATTGGCACTTGGTACAGGTCTGGATCCTTTATTCAAAATTCCCAAATCCAGGGCCAGAGATTTAGCTCAGTGGTTCCAGCACCTGCCTCACAAGTGCAAGGCCCTGAGTTCCATCCTGGTAAACACGTACAGTGCTGGGCGTGGTGGCTCACGCCTGTAATCCCAGCACTCAGGAGGCAGAGACAGGAGGATTACTGAGTTCCAGGCTTGCCTGGGCTACATAGTGAGCTCAGGGCCAGCCTGAACTACAAAGCGAGACCCTGTCTCAAAAAAAAAAAAATTCCCAAATCGAAAAATCTTTGAAAACAAGGTTTTTACCTAATTCACTTGGTGGGAAACCTGACCTAGAGCTGTATGAGGTTGTTAATGACTTTTACTTACCCTTCTTAGTGTATTTCAAACAGAACTATGGTTGTGTTTGACAGAAGGTGATACCCAGACCCAAATGGAGGAATTTCAGCTTATGATACATGTGCCTTAAGGCTCCAGATATGAGACTAGATGGACCTATAGTCATAGGCTATGTTTATTATGGAGCTTTGACGTATCAGAAATGGTGCTTACTGTTCTGCATTTCTCATCTCGATTCTCACTTAATCTTAACAGATACAGCTGAACATCTGCCCCATTTTACAAAGGAGAAAACTGAGCCACAAAGAATACACAGACTTCCCAAGTCATAAAACAAGTAAGTAGTGGAGCTCACAATTGAAAGCAGGCATTTTTGACTCCAGAGTCTGTCTCCCCCTTTTGTAACAAGCTCATCTTAGTGAATCTTAAAGGAGTCGGCAACAGCCAAATGAATTACTTCTCAGAGCACACAGGAAGAATCTGTGGTGATCAGAAGCACACAGTAATTTCTACTTATAATACTTAGATAAAAGGAACCAACAGGATGCACATGTGTTAAGTGTGTGTGTGTGTGTGTGTGTGTGTGTGTAATAGCTTGCATCTAGACCTCCCAAAACCTCATGTGGTTGTATGTGGGACTTTTCAGAGGTGGACACAACTTGGGCCTCTCAGCTTTTATATCTATGGTACTGTGTTTGTAAATACTATTTGATTTCACAAATGACAGATATACATCTAGAGCAAGATTTTTGTGTTTCCATTTTTTTATTTTTAAACGATGTCATTAGTACACGTTGGCAGCACATAATGATTATGTTCTTCATGGGGAGTTGGTGCATGTACCCAAGTGATGGGATTACAAGTGCGAGCCACCATGCCCAGCATTATGGTATGTGGTACTGACTGTTGGTGGGCATGAGCCACCATGCCCGGTATTGTGGTATGTGGTTACCAGGGATCGAACTCAGGACCTTGTGCATGCAAGGGAGATACAGAACCACTGAGCTAAATCCCCACATGTACCTATTTTAATTTTTTTTTCTGTTCCCTTCCTTTCTATCTCCTGGCCAAAGAAGTTATAATCAGGATGTCTGGACCAATAAATCTCCCTATCTCAGTGCTTAACATCAGGTAGACAGCAAAAATTTCACCAGTGGGCCGGAGGGTTAGCTCAGTGGTTCCAGCACCTGCCTCGCAAGCGCAAG
Source organism: Thryonomys swinderianus (assembly GCA_004025085.1). Taxonomy (NCBI): domain Eukaryota; kingdom Metazoa; phylum Chordata; class Mammalia; order Rodentia; family Thryonomyidae; genus Thryonomys; species Thryonomys swinderianus. Next base: position 14,703 of record PVIC010012979.1, read on the forward strand.
GTCCTGAGTTTGATCCCCGGTAACAACATACAATGCTGGGCGTGGAGACACGCCCACCAACAATCAACACCACATACCACAATGCCGGACGTGGTGGCTCATGCCTGTAATCCCAGCACTCGGGAGGCATGGACAGGAGGATTGCTGAGTTCACGGCGGCTCGCCTGGGCACCATGGTGAGCTCAGGGCCAGCCTGAACTACAAAGTGAGACCCTGTCTCCAAAAAGCAAAAAAAAAAAAATTTCACCAGTGACAACCAAAAAGGAAGTAGCTAAGAAACAAGGAGAAGTTTCTGACCAAATATAGCTTTGAAAATGACCTTCCTCGGCTCCTTCTACAACCACCAGGCTTGGTTCATCAATTGCATTAGCAGGGAGTGCAAAAATGTTAAACTGTAATCACTTTATTTTAAATCAGAAAAGAAGCAAATTGAGGCTACAGTATCTATTTACCTTTTCCATCTTTTAATTGGAGAGACTAGAAATGGCTTCAAAGGACAGACTGATAAAATGGGAGCAGCCCCATTTCTCTGCCAGAAATGAAAGTTTCAGGCTCCTTTAGTGAACTGCAGCGGGATGAGTGAGAGGAACAGAAGTTGGAGGATATAGAAAGAGATGGAGGGTGCTTGCACATGGGAACATGACCCACCCCAAATAGCTGTGGTGAATCAGAACACAGAACAGAGCATGGGGCTTCCCATGGTTTCCACAGCCACAGCCAAGTCTTCTCTGTCTTCTTCCCCCCTCGCCTTTTTTTTCAGAACCAGGGATCAAACTCAGGACCTTGTGCTTGCCAGGCAGGTAGCAGTGCCACTGAGCTACATCCCCACCTCCCTTCCTTCTCTTTTTTATCCATTCCCAATGGCTCGGAAGTATATCTATGCCCTTCAAATAACTCAGTGAAAATGATGAAATCCCAAATATGAGGGAAATTCCTTCACATTGTGATGGAACAAATAGACACTTGTATGTCAGCTGTTGGTTTTGTTGCTGTTTTCTTAAAGTATAGTGATTGCACCCACAGCCTTCACACTGAGTTAGATCCCGACCACTTTTGTATTTGATACAGGCCAACTAAGTCACTGACTTTCCAGGGAGCTTAAACTTACGATCCCTCTGCCTTAGCCCCACTGAGTGCTAGGATTACAGACATGAGCCACCGTTCCCAACTCCCAGAGAGACACTCTGAAAAACTATTCACAATAAGGATTACAAAATGAAACTAGATGACAAGAAACCATTCAAACACATGGCAACAAAAGAAGAGGTTGAAGAAATGTCAGGCAAAGGGGGAGAAAAGAGGAGAGGAAAAGGAAGGAGCAAAGAGAATGACAGGAAGAGGGAGAGTCCAGTGGGCAAGGCCTGGGAGCATAGTTTGACCAGATGTTCTGAGGCGGGGTGGTGGCTGTTCTCCCTAGCTCGGTTTCCCTTAGTTTCTGCCCATCTTTTGAACAGGATTCCCTGCCTTTTCTACCTATGAGCCTCCTAACAGCCTTCTGATTAATTCCTTTTCTATTTAAAGTAGCCAAAGTTGGTTTTTGTTATTTGAAAGCAAGAGCCTGAATTGACACAAATAGTAAGAAATTCAATTTATTTAAATATAAAACCAAATAACTGAAGGAATCATTGCTACCAAACAGGTGTAAACATTATAAACATTGCTAATATATAAAATAACTGACAAAAGCAGGAGGCGGGAGAGGAAAGAAGGAAGTAGGAGTGCTAACTTCATCATTTTTCCTAGCAGGGAATTAATAGACACCATTCAAATGGAAGCAAGCAGTTTAAAAAAACATAATGACTCATAATGTCTCTCATAATCATTTTATAAATCTGAGAGTGATACTTCAGGGAATACAGGTGAGGAAGCTTACGTTCAAAAATAATAACTGAGCCAAAATATAATGCCTGCTCCATTCTATCAAAAATTCAGCCTGGCTTATTCCATCAAAAATTCATCATGGGCTGGAGATTTAGCTCAGTGGTTCCAGTACCTGCCTAGCAAGTGCAGGGTTCCTGGTTTGATGGTAACCACATACAATACCGGGCATGGTGACTCAGGCCCACCAGCCATCAATACCACATACCACAGTGCCAGGCATGGTGGCTCATGCCTGTAATCCCAGCACTCGGGAGGCAGAGGCAGGAAGATTGTTGAGTTCCAGGATTGCCTGGGCTACATAGTGAGCTCAGGGCCAGACTGAACTACAAAGTGAGACCTTGTCTCAAAAAAAAAAAATTTCTTTTAGCAAATGTGCCAACTAGTTGCCAAGCATTATGTGACACTGGACCAAGCCTATTGTGGTCCCCACCTTTATGTGGCTGACAACTTAGTGGGAGAGTCAAGCATAAAGTAAATAAAGAAATGCTAAGTCTAACATAACAATAGTGATAAATACTATGAAAGAAATGAGCAGGACTGTGAGAGAGAATAAGGGCAGTGAAGTTCACCTTCCTTAGAGTACAGATGAACTGTGACATTTAAAAGGAGACTTCCCAGTGGGAATGAACCAGACTTACAAGCATCAAATGGAAAGTAATTCTAGCCAAAGGAAACAGCATGAACAAAACAAAAAATATAAAACAAAACAAAAATTAAACAAATAAACCAACACTAAGAAAGGAAGACTTGACATGGGACATGGGAGAGAACAGGAAGAGAACATGTAGAGAGAATGATGATCAAGGAGCATGAAATAAGAGCATGTCTTGGTTACTTTTCTCCTTGCTGAGACAAAATACCCAACATGCAAAGTTAAAATGGCAAATAATCCCCCAAAGATTCATGCAATCCCTTTATGAAAAATGCATTTAGTCCATCCCTAAGGGTTTCAAAAGTCCTAACAGTTTCAGCATTGCTGAAAATTCCAAGTCAAAAGTCTCCTCTGAGATGAGATTAAGGCAAACCCTTAGCAACAAGCCCCTGAACAAAGGAAAAGAAAGTTAAACATTTCCAACATTTAGTGCGACAAAGTAGACTTTCCACTGCAAAAGTACAGACAGGAAGATATAAAGGAATGGGACCAGAGCAAGTCCAAAACCCAGCAGGGCAAACATTAGATCTCACAGTTCCATTTCCAGTGTCCGTGGCTCCACAAGGTTCAGGTGGCTCCACGCCTAGGTACTTCTGGTGGTTGTAGTTCCCATGGCTTCTCTCTGGGACGGTTCTGCTCCCTCCCTGCAGTTTCCTTGGACAATCCATGTTTCTGGCCTCTGAAAACTTCTGGGGTCTCCACCATACCTTTGGTTACACACTCAGAGCTTCACAATCAGCCCATTCAGGGGTACAACACCTGGCCTCCCAGGCCTTCTTCTTAAATCTGGGTGGAAACCTTCTTGATGCCACGACTCTTATGTTCTACATGTTCCTAAAAAGAGCATTACATGGATGATGCCAAGTTCTGTTACCAGCTGGAGTAGCAGCCAAGCTTTCTTCTTTCTTGGCTGTAAGGATCAAGTGCCTAGTTCGCTAAGCACTGTGAATACAGTTCTGAGGAATAAATTCTCTAACCCACTGCCATTATGGAACATGGTGCTCTTCTCAAGGCAGTCTTTCACTTTTGTGATTTTGAGGCAACAAAAGCTAGATCCTTCAGCTTCTTGTGATGCTTCAAGCCATCTTTTCTTCTCTCCTGTCCCTTCTCAGTAATCAAAATGTTCTTTGCTCTATCTTTGCAGCCCACAGCTTTAGTGGATCTTCCTCTTTGGCCAAAATCACAACATTTTAGATCATTCTGCTGGGCTCTTTGCTCTTTACTCACAACATAAATCTGGCTAACAGCCCCAAACAGTAGCCATGCCACAGCCTCAAGATTAGACTGCCTTGAATATTCTCCTGCAAAATTAATTAGTCTATCATCCTTAATCTTAGTCTCAGGCAAAGTTTCTGGACACAAGCAAAACACAGATAAACTTTCTTCCAAGACATAACGCACATTGTCTGGAGTCCAACAACCAGTGCAGACCTTCCTCCAAGCAGAAACCCTCTGAGATATCTTCAGAGACCAACTTTCTGATCTTTTGAGGTCTGACTAGAATCTCCCATACAGTACAGGTTAGGGCATCCCAGATCTATATTTTCAGCCAGCATCCCCAAATCTTTCCAAACTTTTCCCCTCCCTACAAACAACATGGCCAGGTAATGTCACAGCAATGGGTCCACTTCTGTGGTACCAACTTTGGTGCAGTGGTCTAGGAGAATCCTTGAAACTGGTTGAAAGTAGTAGAAATGGAGACAAGTGGATGAACTGGAAAGATATTTGGGAAATAACATCCAAAATGTTATAGAGAGGAGCTCGTATGATGCCACACACACACACACCCCTGTAATTACAGCTACTGAGTAGGCTGAGGCAGGGGGATGCCAAGTTGAAATAGAACCTGATCAAGTTGGCAAAACCTTGTCTCAAAATAAAAATAAAAAGGACTAGGGAGGTAATTCAGTTCTTGCTTAACAAGTGCAAAACCTTGGGTTCCATCTTCAGCACTACAAAAACAAAAATAGCAAACCAAAATGTTAGGGAGAGAGAAACCTCACAGTTTACAGAAGTTTCCGTCCATAGTCAGCTAATTTCAAGTAGGGTGACACGGCTGAAGGACACTGAAGGAGAGAAATAGTTCATGGTGTAGCAGGCAGAAACAGCAAGCCTGCCTTCTTTCTTTCCCTTTATATTCCATCTATGCTACAAGCCTATTGATTTGTGCCAACCATATCAGGGTGGGGGTTTCATTATATCCACTATTACTCCCAGTATCACATCTTTAATTCACATTTACAAATTCTAGTTCAGCCACCTTTGAAACTCTGCACCTATGAGGACTTGAGGAGACACCTACATATAAGCCATAACACCTTGCTTTCTGGCTTGGGGTAATGGATGATATGATTTTCTGCCATGGTGACAGCTTTGGGATACATGGTCTGTGAAGTGATTATGATTACAGACATTTTACAAGTAAGGTGGCTTTAAAACATCCAAGTGTAGCGGTCAAATAAGCTGTTAGATCTGAAGCTCAGAAGTTGAACTAGAATCATCATCACATAGATGATATTTTAAAACATAAGAGTAAAAAGATGATGTGGAAGGAGAGTGTGGAGAAAAGAGGTCCTTGACCAATCCATGAGAAAAATCCAATACTTAGAGTTGGAGTAGAGAAGGGTCTGGGAAGGTGGATATAAAGTAGGTAACGGTGGTACTCCAGAAGACAAAAAAAAAAAAAAATCATTTGGGGCCAGGGATTCAGCTTAAGTGATACCGCACCTACCTTGGAAGCACAGAGCCCGAGTTTGATCCCTGGTACCACCAAAAAGAAAAAAGAAAGAAAAGTCATTTAAAAAGGTGAGAGTTAGCTGGGCATGGTGGCTCACACTTGTAATCCCAGCACTCGGGAGGCAGAGACAGGAGGATTGCTGAGTTTGAGGTTTGCCTGGGCTACACAGTGAGCTCAGGGCCAGCCTGAACTGCAAAGCGAGACCCTGTCTCAAAAAAAAAAAAAAAAAAAAGGTGAGAGTTAATCGTGTTAACTGCTGCTACCAAGCTGGAAGAGGGTCTGTTATGTTGGGCAGTGAAAAGGACAAGAGTATTTTGTCTTTTTTTTTTTTAGTACAAGTTTACAGTATATAATGTTTACATTCCTCATGTGGAGTTGGTGCATGTATGTAACATATCTTCATTCTTTTTTCATCCTCTTTCCCTCTGCTCATTCCTCCTTCCCTTAATCTCTTGGTCTTCTTCCTATTTGAGGAAAGTCTATCTCCCTATTTCCTATTATCTATAGTCTATTTTGTTCTCTATTTTCACTCATATAAGGGAAACCACATGATATTTAATCTTATGTGTTTGTTTTAGTTCACTTGACATTATAATCTCAAAGAGCCCCCATTTTCTTACAAATGATTCAGGATTATCTTTTTTTGAATGACAGAGTAGTTCTCCAATGTATGTAAATACATTTTCATTATCCATTTTATCTTTTGAAGGATATATAGGGTGCTTTCAAGACTTAACTATCATGAATTGCTATAAATATGAATATGCATTATCACTGTAATATGATTTCTTTAACTGTTTTGGGAAAAATACATAGAAGGGAAATAGGTAGGCCAAACAGAATAGCTATTACAATTTTTTTTTAGGAATATCTATACTATTTCTATAGTGGTTGGACTAGTTTACATTCCCACCAACAATACAGGTTCCTTTCTCCCAGCAACCTTGCCAACATTTGTAACTGTTTGAGTTCTTGATGATGACCATCCTTCCTGGAACAGGATAGAATCTCATTTTTGTGTTAATTTGGTTTTCTTTAGGGCCAGGGATTTAGCTCAGTGGTTCTGGCATCTGCCTGACAAGTACATGGTCCCAAGTTCATTTCCTGATACTACATATCACAGTGTCATGGTTTATGCCTGTAATCCCAGTTCTCGAGAGACAGAGGCAGGAGGATTGCTGCAAATTCGAGGCTAGGCTGGGCTACACTGTGAGTTCAAGCCAGCCTGAACTACAAAGTGAGACTCTGAATCAAAAAAATATATATATTGCACCTCTTTAATCACCAGTAATGCTGAGTACTTCTCCATGTATATATTGGGCATTCGGGCTTCTGCTGTGAAATGTCTATTTATTTCACTTGCCCATTTTTTTCATTGAATTTTTTATTTGGAGAGGTCTAATTTTTTTGAGTTTTTAAAACAGATTCAAAATATTAGCCCTCTGAGTAACAGCTGGTAATTTTTTTTGCCATTCTCTAGGTGTCATTTAACTCTGATGATTCTTTCTTTTTTTTGTACAGAAGCTTTTGAATTTGGTATAATTTCATTTGTTGGTTCACAATACTATTTCCTGTGATACTGGCATTTTGCTCAGAGAGTCCTTACCTATGCCTATGATTTCAAGCATTTTACCTATATTAGTTTCCAATAGGTTGTTGGTTTCAACATTTAATTCTTTGATCTATTTTGATTTTAGTTTAGTATGTGAATATAAATAAGGGTCTAGATCCAATTTTCTGCATGTGGATTGAGTAGATTTCCCAACACCATTTATTAAAGGGGTTATCTTTTCCTACAGTGTATGTTTTTTAATTGACTTATTTATTGGTACATTTTATATGCAGCTCACAATCACACTCAACATTGGGAAATGTATACAGTATATAAAAGGAGTTAATTCTCATTTTCATGCATATCCCTACCCACCCTACAACCCTCCCCCACTATATACATATGCTTTCTTTTTATTTTAAAATCATATTTATTCTTTCCCTTCATTACTCTCTCCTACCACTTTCCTTTCAGTATTTCCTATTTCACAAAATCTATCATATATTCTAGAACTCATTTACATCTACAAGTTCTTCTAGCAGAGAAAAGATACAGTATTTACATTTCTGGGACCTATTTATTTCACTTATTAGTGTCTCCTCAAGGTGTGTCCATTTGAGTATAAATGAATCAGTTATCATTCTTTATGGCAGAGTAATATTCTATTTTAAGTACCACATCTTTATCCAGACTCCAGTTGATGGGTATTTAGGTTGTTTCCAAGATTGAGCTATCATGAACTGAGCTGGTATGCACATGGGTGCACATATGTCTCTATGACATGATTCTTTTAATTCTTTTGAGTATATTCCTAGCAGGGGAATAGCAGGGTCAAATGGGACTTCTAATCCTAGTTTTCTGAGGAATCTCCACACTGATCTCCACAATGGTTGCACAAATCTACATTCCAACAGTGGAGAAGGGTTCCTTCCTTCCTGCAACCACGCCAGCATTTAGTGCTGGTTAATTTCTTAATAGCAGTCATTCTCTGTGCAGGGAGATGAAACCTCAGTGTTGTTTTCATCTGCATCTCTCGAATGACCAGTGATGTTGAGCATTTCTTCATATGCTTCTTGGCTGCTTTTACTTCTTCCTCTGAGAAGTATTACAACAGAAACACTAAACCTGCTGGAAAACAGGTTAGGTAAAACTTTTGGAGACATTGGCTTAGGAGAGAGACTTTATGAACAAAACCTCTATAGCATGAGAACTAGAAGAAAGAACCAACAAATGGGATCTCATCCTATTAAAAAAACTTCTGCACAGCAAAAGAACCCACTGGCATAGCTAAAAGACAACCAACAACATGGGGGAAAAATCGTTACTAGCTGTTTCTCAAAGGGCTACTATCTCGAATATATAAAGAACTTTAAAAAAAAATCAGTTCCCCCAAATTTAAAGATCTTACAGTGTATGTTTTTTGGTTCCTTCATCACAGATTACATAGTTGAATGTGCCTCAGATTGCTTCTGCATCCTCCATTCTGTTCCACTGATCCTGTCTGTTTTTGTGTCAGTACTATGCACTTTTTTCTAAATCAGGAAAGCTCTGTAGTATAACTTCAAGTCTTGGATTGTAATGCTTCCTGCTTTGCTCTTGTTGCCCAGGACTGTTTTTGCTTTTCTAGGTTCCTTCTGGCTCCACATGAATTTTAGTGTGGTTTTCCCTCTAGTTCTGTGAAGAATGCTATTGATATTTTGATTAGGATTGCATTAAATTTGTATATTAATTTTGCAAATATGGCTCTTTTGACTACTGCTTTGCCTCTTCAGGAACAGGTAATATCTTTGCATTTTCTCATGTCCTGACAAGTGTATTTCAGGTGGAGCTGCAGAGAAGAATAAGAAAATATTTTACATGTTTCACAATAATGAAAAGAAGATGTGGATCAATTACTAAAAATATTTGGGGTCAAGGGGGAAATATGAAGATGAAGATGAGAGACAGTACGAGAAGGAGGGCTTTTTCTGCTGAGGATTCATGAGGAGACAGCAATAAAGTGGGATAAAGAGAAACAGAGTAGAGATGTTAATGTTGACTCTGAATAAGGTGGGGGAGAATCCAGACCTATTAAAAGGGAAAAGTCTTGCCAACTTATGCTTCCCACAGAAACTCCTTGCAAGAGGTTGTGGCAACTCCATACACAATGTAGGCAACTCAGGTAAAGCCATGAGAGCACTCTGCCTAGAAAAAAAGCTGGAAATAGAAGGAAAAGAAGAGGAAACATGCATTAAATGATCACTACTGTGTGCCATTCTTCAGGTTGTTCCCTAGATGTTCCTCTGCAAGCCGTATACCACACAAAGAAACCACATTCAAAGTGTAACACTTTCAAAAGACAATTGTTATGCTTATCAGTATGTAAGAATAATATAGGCAAAAGTGAAATCATTGAGCAAAGGGTAGTGTTATGGCTTGCATCTGGATCCCCTCAAAGCCTCATATGCTCATAGGTGGGGCTTTTGGAAGATTGGCTGAATCTAGGATGACTGAATATGTACTAAAGGTGTGTGCTATTGGATTAGACCCTTGGTTTTTTTAGTGCAGAGTTCTAGATATGAATAATGGGGAGCCCACTCCGGGTGTGAGTGGCACCAACCTATAAGTGTATAGCCTGGACGGCATCTAAAAGGAAAGATGGAAGGCTGGCTGACTGCTTTTTGCCTGCCCACCCACAAACTCTTTCTTTTCTGTCATGGCCCTATGCCATGACACCCTGCCTTGGAGTCAGTCAACTGAGTTTGTAGAAAACTCTACAAACTGTGAGCTGAAATAAGTCTTTCTTTAACTTATGGGTGCCAGATATTTTGTTCTAGCAATGAGGAAATAACAAAGATGGGTGGAAATTTTAATTTATATAAATAAGCCATCTAGGCCAACAGTGCCCTCAGTGTCACAATGCCAGATACTTTCTTTTACATTTTGTTATTTAATCAGTACACAAATCTAACAAATAAAAATTTTAAGATGAGGAAGCTCAGAGAAGTTCAGTAACTTGATGAAAGTCAGTTACACAATGATAAGCTCAGCTGAATCTCTGTCCAAGTTATCCAATCCATATTTCTCACTCTTCCACACTGTCTCACACTATGAATCCTAACATAAAAGATGCAGTAATATCAATTGTATTTTTTACTGTGCCTCACACAGCCTTTTATTTTGAGGAAAGGAGTGCTGGAGAGAGAACCAATGGTGCATGCTAGACCAATGCTCTACCACTAACCTACGCCCCTTCCTCACACTCTTCTGGATGGTTTCACACATGATAGTGAGGTAGGTCAAGTCACATACTCAAGGTCACACAGCTAAGCAAGTTGATTATATTGTCCTTTTCTTCCCATCCTCACTCCACATTTCTCCATTGCTCCACTGAACATTCTTACTTCTCATACCCACTCTTCTAGGAACTCCTAAAACAAAATAACTTTTTTCCTTTGTACCATATTACTTATATCCCTTAAGTACAATCATGACCATGAAAAAGCATTTATAAAATATATAAGGTAGCAACTGTTTCTGTAATACATAGACTCCCAAAAAAATAAATAAAACAAAAATCAAGTTAGAGTTAAGCAACAGCTTCATTTCATTGAATAAATTTTCTTATGCATACAGCTTTTATTTGGTTGAATTATGAATTTCTCCCTAAAGATTAATTTCACCCTCTATAAAGAGCATAAGAATTAATATTCAGCCAAGATATGAATCTCCTTTCATTTTCATTTTAGTAGAAATCCATTTGTTAAATTATCATTGAGTGCAATTTTTTACTGATTCCCACTTTTCTACTCAAGTTGAAGAATTTTTAAATATCTGTACAAACACTTTCTGTCAATATTAGTAGGATTTATTACCAAGTTACTGTAACCATTATCTCCATGAGAAGTATAAATTATACCTTGTGATGTTAGATTTTACTGAACTTCAGTAACACAGAAGTGATCAATTAAAAAACAAACTTCACAATGAGTTTCTAGCAGGTAGTATATGGAAATGACTTCTTGATGGAAAATGTACAACAAAAACTGGTTATGACTGTCTTAATATTATGTAGTCTGGTTTCCAGACACTTCTGTGTGTTCTGTAATCCATTTTTTCTAAGTTCCTCAGAATTAGGGTTTATTTAAGTGTGTGTTCTCTCCCTCTCTCCTCCCCCTCCCCATCCCTCCCTTCTTCTTCCTTCCTCCTTTTCTTCCTTCTCCTTCTCCCAAAACTGCTATAACAATGTATCATAAATAACTACCATTAAGTGGATAGTTTAAATAACAGAAATCATTGGACAATTCTGGAGGTTACAGGTTAGAACTCCAGATATCGGGAGGCCATGCTCTCTCTGAAAATGCTACCAAAGTGTCTGTTCCAGGCCTCTGCCCAGCTTTCAGTGGCTTTCTGGCAATCTTTAATGCCTTTGCCTTACAGGCCCATTATCTTAGGCTCTGCCCTAATGTTTACATGTAGTTATCCATTGCATACCATGTCCCAATTTCTATTTTAAATATTTTTATTAGAACACCAGTAACATTAGTCCTCTTTTTGTTATTATAACAAAATACCCAAAGAGTAGTTTTATAAAGAAAATGGGCCAGGCGTGGTGGCTCACGCCTATAATTCCAGCACTTGGGAGGCAGAGACAGGAGGATTGCTGAGTTCGAGGCTTGCCTGGGCTACAGAGTGAGCTCAGGGCCAGCCTGAACTACAAAGCGAGACCCTGTCTCCAAAAAAATAAATAAATAAAATAAAATAAAATGGTTCTATTTAGCTCACAGTTATGGTGGCCATAGGCACTAGCTCAACTCAGGTGAGAGATGCACTAGGTGTATCACCTTGAGTGTGGCAACTGCAGGAGCACATGATGGAAGGAGTGATCCCAGCACAGAACCAGAAGCCAGAAAGCTGTTGTTATGTTTTGTGTCTAGATGTCCTCCCAAAGCCTCATTAAGTCACTGGGCTTTTTCCAAGATTGTTGAATCTAGAATGTATAACACCGGGATTAAAAGTGTGTAATTACTAAACCAGTCCACTCATTGGTTTGACACCACATGAGAAGTCTGGATGAAATAAAGGGGAGAAAAATGCCGTTAAGGTCCCTTGTTGCTTTGCTATCTTCAGTCTGCCATGAGCTGTTGTCCCTCTGTCATGTGTTGCCCTGCCTCAGAGCCAAATGATTATGGACTGAAACCTCTAAAAACATGGGCTAAACACACTTTTCCCCTTTTAACTTCAGGTGTTGGGTATTTGGTTTCATCAACGAAAAAAGTAACTAACAAATTTGGTAGCAGAGAAATGGAGTCATTGCTGTGATTCTACCTGATCATGTGATCCAGGAGCCTTTGGGAATGGCCTATAGGAAGAGACTGGAAATGTGCAGAGATCCCATCTGAAACAGTAGAGCTGGAATGCTGTAGACTATATGCATGGAAGATTCTGGTCAGAGCTCAGAAGACTAGAAAGCAAGTAAAGGCCAGGTTCAGAAGGTTTGTGCTGGGAGAAAGGACTGCACTGGTGGTTGGACACCAGAGAGTGTGTGTGTTATGGCTTGGCTAAAAGTTTATTTGCATTTTGCTTGTATCTAGAGATTTTGTCTGAGACTGAGATTATGTGTGGTGGACTAATTTAATCTTGGAGAGGAAATTTCAACACAGACCAGAGTTGAAGTGGTGGCATGGTTATTGGTATGGGCTTTTAGCCAGGTCAATGTTGAGAATCAAGAGCAAAGAAACCAGAAGAATGATTTAAAATATTGTGAGTTTGGCTTGAAAGGAACTTCCAGTAATATTGCAGACTACAAAGATAGAGCAAAAGAGAAATTGGTCACTGAAAAAATTGGCAAGAAATGAATCAAGTATTTCAGAAGACAATAGAAAAAAAGCATAAGGTCAACACAACAACCAGCCTTTGCAGCCTCAAAGTTGTAAAGGTGAAAGACTTTGCTTTGCGAAGAGAACCCCAGAGCATCATGTTCCAGAAGGCAGCCTAGAGATTTTTTTTTTTTTTTTTTTTTTTTTTGCTTTTTGGAGACAGGGTCTCGCTTTGTAGTTCAGGCTGGCCCTGAGCTCACTATGGTGCCCAGGCAAGCCGCCACGAACTCAGCAATCCTCCTGTCTCTGCCTCCCAAGTGCTGGGATGACAGGCGTGAGCCACCACGCCCAGCATTATATGTGGTAGCCGGGGATCGAACTCAGGTCCTTGCACTTGCAAGGCAGGCGCCGGAACCACTGAGCTAACCCTCCAGCCCCAGCCTAGAGATTTTGTTCCTCAGGATTTGCTTCATAGGCACTGGACTTCTACAGCCAAAAGAGAAGGAAGCTTGGCTATTCCACCAGCTGGTGGCAGAACCTGGCAACATCCATGTGGTGCTGTTTTTCACATGGAGAACTCAAGCTGTGGAGTCAGAAAGGATTCCACCCAGATTTAAGAAGAAGGCCTAGGAGGCCAGGTGTTGTGCCCCTGAATAGGCTGATTGTGAAGCTCTGAGTGTGTAACCAAAGGTAAGGTGGAGACCCCAGAAGTTTTCAGAGGCCAGAAACATGGATTGTCCAAGGAAAACTGCAAGGAGGGAGCAGAACTGTCCCAGAGAGAAGCCATGGGAACTACAACTGCCAGAAGTACCTAGGCGTGGAGCCACCTGAACCTTGTGGAGCACAGATGCTGGAAATGGAACTGTGAGATCTAATGTTTGCCCTGCTGGGTTTTGGACTTGCTCTGGTCCCATTCCTTTATATCTTCCTGTCTGTACTTTTGCAGTGGAAAGTCTACTTTGTGGCACTAAAAGTTGGAAGTGTTTAACTTTCTTTTCCTTTGTACAGGGGCTTGTTGCAGTTTGCCTTAATCTCATTTCAGAGGAGACTTTTGACGTGGAATTTTCAGCAATGCTGAAACTGTTAGGACTTTTGCAACTCTTAGGGATGGACTAAATTTCTTTGTATAAAGAAATTGAGTCTTTGTATATAAAGAAATGAGTTTTTGAGGAGCCAGAGGGGGAATGCTATGTTTTGTATCTAGATATCCCCCCGCAAAAGCTTCATATGGTCATAAGGGCTTTTTCCAAGGTGGCTGAATCTAGAGTGTGAGATGCTAAGATTAAGGCTGTGTGATCACTAAACCAGTCCACTGATTGGTTTGGCACTGCCCTAATCTCAAAAATCTGAATGAAATAAAGGGGAAAAAGATGCTGTTAAGGTTTCCTTTTTCCTTTGCTACCTTTGGTCTGCCATGAATGGTTGCCCATCTCCTATATGCCACCCTGCCTTGGACCCAGGCAAAGTCTGGGACAAAGTCTCTCCAAACTGTGACTTAAATAACTCTTACCACTTTTAATTTTTGGTATTGAGTATTTTGTCTCAGCAATGATAAAAGTAACTGAGATTGTTGCCCAGGGCTCAGGCTTTTTGTATGCCCATGTTCTGAAGACTAAACTCAGGATCTTCATATGGAGCTACATGTCCATCTCCCCTTACACCTTTTTGAGACAAGGTCTTACTAAGTTGGTAAGCTAGGTTAGGCTCACACTTGTGATCTCTTGCCCTAACCTCCCAGAGTGCTAGGATTACAGATATATACCATCAGCCCTTTAGGGGCCTCCCCTATTCCCTTGCGACCTCATCTTTGCTAATAATATCTAAGAGACTTTTCAGATAAGGGAATTTTCTGGGCTACTAAGAGTTAATATTTTATACAAATTTGGGTGACACAATCTAACCTATAACATTCTTGCAGTACTCACCAGATAAACATTTTCTACATCTCCCTTCTTATAAAACAACAAAAATGATAATAATAACACCCAAAATGATGTTGATTCTTTCATGCTTTTCAGTCTTCTCAAAGGCACAGTTTATTTCTCCATCCATTTATTGCTGAACTCACTTTAATCCAGGCTGCATCACATGTTTTCAGCAAGATCACCAACCACTAAATCTCAAATCATCTGTATCAGTCAGTGCTCACTAGAAAAACAGATTTAACATAAGATAAATAAATGTATAAAGATATACAAGATAGGCCTATAAAAGCTGCCTGCAGTCAGGTGTGGAAAAGTGCAAAGGGCTGTTGGCACACTGGCAATCTAAAGGATCAAAGACCTAGAAACTGTGATGTCCCATGCAAGTCCATATAAAGAGGTCAAAGGATATGTGATGGAAAACTCAAGGGTCTGCACCGGAAGGCCAGAGTCTGCATGAAAGCCAGTACATGACATCCAGCTATCTTGCATACAAGTAGAAACATGCTCATTCTCTCACCAGAAGAGGAGGCAAGTTTTCTTTGAGTGATACTTACTTCTAACATTTCATAACTTAAACATTACTTGAAAATTAATTGGACAATTGAGACTATGAGTGTGCCAAGGTTTCCTGCCTAAAGACCAGTTATGACATACATGGACCTGAGAACTTGACTCTATTGTCACCTCTAGGAACAACAAAAATCCAAATGGTCCCAGGTTCTGGGCTGCTCCAGGGCAGAGCTACACTGGAACCTTCATCTATGTAATTCCTTATTGTTCTGATGTACTGAACTTGCTGCCCTCTGAGTGACCTATTATATTTGTTACTCCTGAAATACCAGCCATTTGAGTGACCTGTTACATTTGTTACTCCTGATGTACCAAAAAAATTACTGCCCTCTGAGTGGCCTGTAACACTGATACTCCAGATGTACTGAATAAAAGGTGTGGCAAGCTCAGGTCTGTCATCTTTGCTCCTCAGAATAGCATGGATCAGGCCCAAGCTCAGCTTCTCTAAGTCTCATTTCTGCCTATTTAACAATTTTTTTTGCCTTGTGCTGTCAGACTCACAGGAGACTAGAACCTAGTTATATTCCCTTCCCTTGTTTCCTACACATTATAACATAAGTATCACAATAGTTAAAAACCAATATTGAGTCTCGACATTATATTATATGGGGAATTCATTGGGAGAGAAGTACTACAGTTGCAATCATCATTTCTATAACTGATCACAAGATCATACCTGGTATTTAGAACTATCTATTTCAACTACCAATTTTGTGCTCACTTGGCTTTCAGTAGGCACCTCAGCTGGTTGTCGTTCTTTCCCTGGTAGAGTGATCCATGTCTTCATTCCTACAGATTCTGGGCCATTTGTCATTCTACCTCAGTTAGGTTATCGTAGTTTTCCACTGACCTTAAGAACAGGATGTGGTAAAAGTAGGAGATAACCTAAGGGATCTCTTGTACTCCAAATATATTCTTTCTTTCTTCCACTATGGAGTAATAGTTCAATTTCCTCTTTATAGTCTGGGTCAATCTCCTCTACCAACATGCACCTAATTTTTTAGCATGTTTTTTCAGAGGCATGAGGAGATCAAAATGACCAGGGAGAAGTCTTAGCTTCTACTTCAATGGAATCATTGTTGTGCTTCCTGGTACACACCTTCCCTGCTCTGGCACTAAGACTTCTAGGCCAACAGAGCATAAGGTTCCAGGAACAGGAAGCAAGCTTTTGCTACTTGATTACCAGGGATAATGGTGACTGATACCCTTCCCACTTCCACCTCTTGATTCCTGGGCCAAAGAATACTAACTATGGAGGACACAGAAGTGTATGGTGGCTGCTGAGTCAAAGAATATAGAGCCTTTTGCATAAGCTTGCCCCAACTGTGCAAGCTATTACCCTCCAACTGGTGCTGTAACTGAGTCTTCAAAAAGGGCAATCCAACTCTCTATCAATCTGGCTGCTTCTGAATTGTAAAGAATATGGTAAGATCAGTGAATCCCATGAGCATGAGCCCATTGTCTTACTTATTTGGTCATGAAATGTGTTCTTTAGTAGAGCCAGTGCTGTGCAAAATTCCATGACAGTGGATTAGCATTCTGTGAGTCCACAGATGGTACTTTCAGCAGAAGCACTACATGCAGAAAAGGCAAACCCATACCCAGAATAAACATCTATACCCT
The DNA here is from genome assembly GCA_004025085.1 of Thryonomys swinderianus. Lineage (NCBI taxonomy): Eukaryota > Metazoa > Chordata > Mammalia > Rodentia > Thryonomyidae > Thryonomys > Thryonomys swinderianus. The sequence continues at coordinate 31,441 of PVIC010012979.1, forward strand.
TAAGGACAGACTGCATCCTTTCTATGATGGAAGTGGCCTAGTGCAATCAACCTGCCAGCAGGTCACTGGTTGATCATCCTTGCTATGGTGCCAGATCAGGGACTCAGTATTTTCTCTGCTGCTGATATTATTGGGCATTCAATAGCAGCTATAGTGAGATCATCTTTGGTGAGTGGGAATCCATGTTGCTGAGTCCATGCATAATCTCCTTCCTTGCCACCCTAGCCATTCCGATCATGAGCTTCTTGGGCAATTGACAGGGTTGGCTACAGAGGCTGACTGCTATCTACAAAACAGATCATTGTATCCACTTGTTAAAAGTCTTCTGCTGAAGTCAGTTTTGGGTGTTTACACAGAATCCAAATATCTTCATGTGCAAACACCCCCTGCCCATTTGAAGAAATCTTCGTACTTCTTCTCAAATATCTTCCTCACCAATTTTCCAGTCATGTTCCTTACAAGTTCCTGACTATCCACCCAGAACATTGGCTACAACCCATGAATTGGTATATAGTTTCACATCAATCATTTTTCCTTCAAGGAAAAATGTACTATCAGGTGCACTGCCTAAAGTTTTGCTCACTGTGAAAATTTCCCTTCCCCTTCAGGGATGTCCTAAAAGGAAGCTGTAATGCTGTAACTGTCCACTTGTGGGTGGTTCTAGGAACATGCAGAGCCTCCCATAAACTAGGCCTTTCTTTGCCTTCTCTTCCTCTGACAGCTAATCATATGGTACACCCCACGAGGCAGAGGTACATGCTAGGAGACAGAAGGCAATACAGAAGGAGTAGGAATAATGGGCATCTGGGCAACTTCTTCATATAAACTACTTGTGCCCTCTGGGCTGGCTCTGGTTCGATCACATATACACAAGTTCCATTTAATGATGAACTGCCACTATCCACATCCAACTCTATGTCTTAGGAATTCAGCTTGCCTGATAACCTAGTATTTGTGGTCAAACATTCAGTTTTCACTATGGCCCAGTAGCAGGCCACAGCTGTTTTTCACAGGAAGAGTAGTTTAGAGATAATGGCAGAGCCTTGCTTCAAAATCCTAAAGGCTTCCACTATAATTCACCTATGGGTGCCTACCAAAGACTTCAAATAGTATCCCTAACTGCTACTGACACCTCAAGTACCATTAGATCTTCTACATCATATGACTCCAGTGGCACAGCAGCCTGGACCTCCTGCAGAGCCTTCTCTTGCTCTGGGCCCCACCCAAAACTAGCAGCTGGCCATATCGCTTAGTAAGTGGACTGTAAAACACACACATAAGAAATGCATTGCATCCAAAACCCAAATACGCCCAGTAGGTGTTGTGCCTTCTTTTTTGGTTATAGGGGGAGCCAGATGCAACAAGTTATCTTTCATCTTAAGAAGAGATAGCTCTACATGTTCCATACCACTGGACTCCTACATTTTTCACCTTGAATTTTAGTTTGATTTATTTCCCACCCTCTGGGAAATGGTTTACTAACAAATCCAAAGTGTTGCTACTTTCTGCTTACTTGGTCCAATCAGCATAATATCATCAGTGTCATAAACCAGTGTGATACCTTGTGGGACAGAAAGGAAATCAAGACCCTTGCAAACTAAGATGCAATACAGGGGTGGAGAAATAGTATGTCCTGAGATAGGACAGTGAAGCCTTGGAAGCTGAAAGAAAATTGCTTCCAATGGGCTTTTTGGAAGGTATGGAGAATTCAGTATTTGCCAAATCAATAGCTGCATCCTGAGTACTAGAAGATGTGTTGATTTGTTCAAGCAAGGAAATTACATCTGCAATCAGAGTCACCACTTGATTCAGTTTTCAGTAATTCATCATCATCCTCCAAGACTTATCTGCCTTCTGCACAGGCCAAATGAGACAATTAAAGAGAGATGTGGTGGAAAAGATGGGAAAAAGTTGACCATATAAATATTTGGTGTTTCGAAGAGGATATTAGAAAATGGAAAGATATTCCCTATTCTTGGATAGGCAAAAAATGGCCATACTTCCAAAACTGTTACGGAGATTTAATGCACAAAATAACAACAATGTACCTCACAGAATTACAGAAAATGATACTAAAATTACTATGGAACCAAAAAAGACCTAGAATAGCAAAAGCAATTCTAGGCAACAAGGGCAAGGCATAGTGCATGGACATTGTGATCCCTGATTTGACTCTATGCTATAAAGCTACTGTGACAAACACAGAATGGGCCGTTGTTGTTGTGGTCAGTTTGCTGAACTTCACAGCTCAGAGAGCTAGCTTGGCCCCTCCCCACCACCGCCATGAAGTGGATGTTCAAGGAGGGCCACTCACTGGAACATACATGCATAGAATCTGCGAAGATTTGAGCAAAATATCCCGATCAAGTTCCGGTGATTGTGGAAAAAGTCTCAGGCTCTCAGATTGTTGACACTGACAAACGGAAGTACTTGGTTCCATCTGACATCACTGTGGCTCAGTTCATGTGGATTATCAGGAAAAGGATCCAGCTTCCTTCTGAAAAGGCAGTCTTCCTGTTTGTGGACAAGACAGTCCCATAGCCCAGCCTAACTATGGGATAGCTTTACAAGAAGGAAAAGGATGAAGATGGATTCTTGTATGTGGCCCACAGAGGAGAAAACGCTTTTGGCTTCTGAGGGCCAGTGCTGAGCTAAGTGCACTGCTCCTGCTTGTGTATCTTGTAAATAGCCGTGTTTCAGTTGTTCACAGACCTCTCCACATAGACCTAATAGTACGCTTGTAACTGGATTTATTTCTTAATATATTAAAAGGTTTTGTTTCCTTAGCCTAGTAAATTATCATACAGAGTTTTATTCTGAATTTTTCTTTTGTGCACTGTCCTCAGGGCTCTATTCTCTGGGGAACTTATTCCTCTAGGAGCAAGTTATGTAGCTTCCTCTGGGAATCATTTAATGAAGGTATTTGTATAATGAAGTGAGGTAGGTGCAGTGTTAAAGGGAAGAGATGATGCATTTATTCTGGATTATGTTTGAAGTGTTAGATGGCTAAGTATTAAAAGCATCCAAATTAAATCCTTAGCAATCAGAACACTTGCTTCACTAGATTTTGCCAACTGCCAATCATGTTGGACTGAGCTAAAATCTGTTCCTCTTTCTGAAACTATTAAGGTAAATAATTAACAATAAAATTTCCTCAGTAGAGGCAAACACACACACACACACACACACACACAGAATGATACTGATCAAAGCCAAAAAAAAAATATCCAAGGATCAATCAAGGAACAGAAGAGAAGATGCAGAAATAATTCCAAGCACGCTGAGTTACCTTAGCCAATAACAAATGCTAGTGAGGCTATGGGAAAAAAGAATCCATTACTGGTGGGAGTGTAAACTGGTACAAACACTACAGAGATCAATGTAGAGATTACTCAACAAACTAAAACTAGACGTTCCATTTGACCCAGCTGTTCCCCCTCCTGGTATTTTCCCAAAAGAGTCAAAAGCATCATGCCATAGTAATATACACACACCCATGTCAGCACAGTTTATAATAACTAAATCTTGGAAACAGCCCATCAAAAGTTGAATGACTAATCAGGCCAGAGAATTAGCTCTGTGGTTCCAGCACCTGCCTAGCAAGCTCAAGGTCCCTAGTTCAATCTCCAGGAACCACAATGACAAGCATGGTGGCTCACACTTGTAATTCCAGCATTTGGGAGGCAGAGGCAGGACGATTGCTTAGTTTGAGGCTTGCCTGGGCTACACAGTGAGCTCAGAGCCAGCCTAAACTACAAAATGAAACCCTGTCTCAAAAAAATAATAATAATAAAGTTGAATAACTAAAGAATATGTAGTCATTTATATATAATGGAGTACTACTCTGCCATAAATAAGGATAAACTTGAGTCATTTATAGCAAAATAGATGTATCTCAAGACCATAATCTTTTTTTTTTTTTGAGACAGGGTCTCACTTTGTAGTTCAGGCTGACCCTGAGCTCACTATGTAGCCCAGGCAAGCCTCAAACTCAGCAATCATCCTGCCTCTGCCTCCTGAGTGCCGGCATGAACCACCACGTCCAGTTTAGACCATAACCTTAAGTAAACTCCTACACCAGAGTACACACTGTTTCCAGGAGCACATAGTACTTTTTCCAAAATAGATAACACAGTAGTCCACAAAGCCTGCTTGACTAGAAAAGAACTGAAATTACCCCATGCATACCCAACCATTGTGCAGTGAAAACAGAAACCAATGACTAAAGAAAATTTGAAAAAGGCAAAACTTCCTGGATAATTATCAACATACTCCTAAACAACCAATAGGTCACAGAAGAAATCAAAGAATAAATTTAAGAATTTCTGGAAGTTAATGATAACTGCACAACTCAATGAAACCTTGGGGACCATTTGAAAGAATTGTAAGAGAGGCCCAGGATTTAGCTCAGTGGTTCCAGTGCCTGTCTTGCAAGTGCAAGGTCTCAAGTTTGATACCCAGTACCAAAATAAAAAACAATTGTAAGAAGAAAATTCATTACAATCAACATTAGAAAAACAGAGAAAGCCCAAATAAATAATCTTATGTGAAATCTTAAGATATGTGAGAAACAACAAACCAGCCCCAAACTGAAACTAAGGAAGTAAATTATAAAAATGAATGAAAATTAATTCAACTGAGACAAAAACTGTAAAATATATCAACAAAAAGAAGAGTGGTTCTTTGAAAGAATAAATAAAATAAACAACCCCTTTGTAAGAGGAGAAAAAAAGACTTTTTAAAAAATATATTGTCATGAATTTTATTAATAGGGGCAAAAGTAATAATGAAATACAAAACAAAAATATATCCCATAAACAATCTGAACTATAATAATGTTAAATATCATAAACAACATAAAATTGTAATTGCAAATCTATATGGAGAAGCAAGAGAACTAAGAAAGATTATTGCTTTTCAATACATATGATTCTCTATGTCCCACCGGGACATTTTTGAGAAACAAAAAATGACAGAACCTGTATTCAAGGTTCTTCTAATGGAGGGCAAAAATCAAGAAAAACACCAATCAACCTTCAAGGGTAGTTTTGTGATGGAGGTGGAATGGAATAAGAAATGACAAAGGTGAAATCACAACAGACACTGTCAAAACACAGAAGATAAATACTTTTAAAAATTATATTCCACAAGAATTATATTTCAACAAATAAGCAAATTTTGAAGAAAAGGATTTCTAGAAACATCCGACCTATCAAAACTATCCCACGAAAACATGAATATATTTAACAACTGAATAACAAGCAATGAAGTTGACTCAATAATAAGGAATCTTCCAACTAAAAAAATCCATGACCCCATGGATTCACCTTTAAGAATGTTTATATCACCAATACTCCTCAAGCTGTTAAAAAAAATTACAAGGGATGGGATGCTCCTGACTTCATTTATAGAAGCCAGTATCACTCTGATCCCCAAACCTAATAAAGACCAAACTAAAAAAGAGAATTATCTCTTTCATGAGCATAGGTGCAAAAAAAAACCTCAACAAGATTTTAGCAAATAAAATGCAGAATATTATTGAAAAGCTGATATACCATGATAAGTAAATTTCATCCCACAGATGCAAGGGTACTTCAGTATATGTAAATCTATAAATATAATACATCACATAAACAGGAGCAAGGTCAAAAGCCACATAATCATATCAACAGAAGCAAAAAAACCTTTTGACAAAATCCAACACCACTTTGTAATAAGAACCTGAAAGAAGGATCATACCTGAATATGATAGAGGCTATCTACAATAAGCCAACAGTCTGAATCATACTAAATGGGGAAAACTAAAAGCATTCCCCCTAAAATCAGGAACAAGACAAGGATGCCTACTATCACCTCTGCTACTCAACATACTATTTGAAATATTAGCCAAGGCAATTAGACAAGAGATAGGAAAAAGGGGGCATATAGAAAAGAACTCAAATTATCATTATTTGCAGGTAAAGAATTCCACCAAGAAACACTTAGAATAAATAACTAATTTCAGCAAAGTAGCAAGATACAAGAGCACAAATAAATCATTAGCATTTGTGTATAACAAAATGAATGGGATGAGAAGGAAATTATGAAAATAATACCAGTCACTTCAAGAAAAATTAAATACTTAGGAATTAGCCTCACCAAAGAAATGAAAGGTCTCTACAAAGAAAACTGAAGTACTCTTAAGAAAGAGATTGAAGAGACATCAGAAAATGGAAAGATGTCCCTTGTTCCTGGATAGACAGAAGCAATATGGTCAAAAGGGCCATACTTCCAAAACTGTTATTCAGATTCAATCCAGCCTTGCCTCAATGCCAACAATGAGTTTGTATAATTTACAAACTTAGAAAAAACAGTTCTAAAATCCATATGAAACAAGAAGAGACCCCAAATAGCAATAGTAGTTTGGGGCAATAAGAGCAAAGTAGGAAGCATAGCAATTCCAGAGTTCAAGGTATACTACAAAGCAATAGTGAAGAAAATGGCATGGTAGTGAAACAAAAACAGAGACATGGATCAGTGGAACAGAACTGAGGATACAGCAGCCTCCCCAGACATATTCAACAATTTGATCTTTGAAAAAGATTCCAAAAACACAAGGTGGATGAAAGCCTATTCAACAAGTGTTGTTGTAAAAACTGTATATCTGTTTGTAAAAGCATGAAACTGGACTCTTACCTTTCACCATATGCTAAATTAAAATAAAAATTGATCAAACATCTAAACGTTAAAGCAGAAATATTAAATCTTCTGGAAGATAAAATAGGCAAAACACCTGAAGACACAGGAGTAGGGAAGAATTTTCTAACAGAACCTCAATCACACAGGAGATAGAATCAACAAATGGGATCATATCAGGCTAAAAAGCAATTCAAATAGTAGAGTAAATCTACAGAATGGGAAAACAATTTTTTCCCAGAGGACTAATACCTAGAATATATAAAGAACTCAAAAAAATTAGAGCACCTAAAATTAAAGACTCACCTAAAAATAGGTTACAGGGCCCAGGGATGTAGCTCAGTAGCACCACACACCTTCCTAGCTAGTGCAAGGGGACTTGACAACCCCTTCCATCAAATCTGTTTTCTGGTTGAGAAGTGATGATTTCTTGTTACAATTTGAAGTAGGTTTCAGTTCATTGCCCTTAATTTTTTTTCAATTTTATAAATCTAGTAAAAATTATGTAAACATCCTATTTCACTATTTTTTTTTTTTTTTTGAGACAGGGTCTCACCTTGTAGTTCAGGCTGGCCCTGAGCTCACTATGTAGCCCAGGCAAGCCTCAAACTCAGCAATCCTCCTGTCTCTCCCTCTTGAGTGGTGGGATTACAGGCGTGAGCCACCACGCCCGG
>PVIC010012980.1:0-38743 GCA_004025085.1 Thryonomys swinderianus
GTGTGGTGTGTGTGTGTGTGTTTGGTGTGTGTGTGTGGTGTGTGGTGTGTGTGGTATGTGTGTGTGTGTGTGGGCATGTGTGTGTGTGTGTGGGTGTGTGTGAAGGCTCCCGAGGAAGGGCCGGTGGGCGGGAGGCCCCCAGGAGGGTCTGGGCTGTCAGGAGAGCGGGGCCGCGGCTCCCGGGTGTGGAGAAGCTCGCTGTTGTCTGGACCCGGCTGAGCCAGGGAGGGCTGCCCGAGGAACCGCCCCGGCGGGCACAGGGCTCCCGCGGAGGGAGGCGCCGAGGGCTGAGGACGTGGGGCAGCCGCCTCTGGGAGAGGCCGGTGTGCTCGGACTGGTGGGCAGGTCAGGGGTCAGCGGCGTCCTGGGGTCTCCGCACAGTGCAGGGCAGACTGCAGCAAGAGGGCAGAGCTGGCCGGGGAACGGCGCGCCTTGGAGGAGCAGATGCCCCTGGCTGCCCTGGTACACAGCAGAGGGTATAGGCGCCAAGGGGGGCAGAGGGCCCAGGCGCCAAGCGGCACCGGCTCGGAGGGGCTTCGTCCCGCAGTGTCTCTCCAGCGCCCTCTCCTGGCGCGGCGGAGACCTGCACCCACCGTCGGGGAGACCTGCGGGGTGGTGGTGAAGCCTCCGCCTCCTGGAGCGCCCAGGGCCCGGACGGTGAGGGCGCCACAGTGCCCCGGGCACAGCCAGCATCAGAGTCTGCTCTCTGGGCTCAGGCAGGGCCCGTCTCCCGCCTCCCTGGAAGTGAGCACTGCTGGGCCGTGACTCAGTGCCTGGCACCCGGCGTGGTGCGTGGAGGCCTGGGTTCGAGTTCCAGGGTGGCGGGAGAAGCGCGCCAAGGCCTTTCCCCGTGCGGCCGGAAACCCGCTGCCTGGGGGCCACGGGAGCTGTGTGAGGACACGGCGACAGCCCCTGCCCTGCTGGCCCCCTCGCGCCCTCTCCCGGCCTCAGTCCGCGCTCTCGGGGCTCACCCCCCTTCAGTTGCTGGCCCCAAATCCTGAGGCCGGTTACGAGCGTCCCCACCCCCGAGGCCGGGGTCGTCTCCACGAGCAGCCCAGCGAGGTGCAGGAGTTTGCCCAAGGCCACCCAGCCCCTGGGGGCCCGAGTCCAGCGGGCACGGTCCCGTGGGTTTCGGAGGTGGGGAGCCCCGTGCGTCCTGTCGACGACTCCCCACCCCGGAAGGAAGTGTGGCCCGGTTGGGATGCAGCGGGACTGGGGCGGGGCTGGGTTGGGGATGTGTCCTCCTCAGAAGGGGAGGTGGGGACAGGGAGGCGGCCACCGAAACCACAGGGCGCCAGAGACAGCGGGCACTGCCCACTGCCAGGGCGGCACGCATCCTGGGAACGACTAGGTTGGGCTGGGACTCGAGGGGCAGACTGTGCCCTGTGAGATGGGGAGAGGGGAGTTTCCGCCCCGAGCCGCGCCGTGCCTGCTCCCCGTTTACATGGGCACGTCACAGCGGGCCATGGCCTGCTGGCCAGTCTGCACCGAGAGGGACGCGGAGCCTGGGGCGTGAAGGAGCGAGCGAGGCCGTGAGGCTGGGGGTGGCAGGCAGTGGCTCTGACCCCCAGGGCGCTGCGCCCCCCGCCCCGCCCTCGGCACCTGCCTTCTTCCAGCGTCTCAGGACGGCCTCACATGGGCTGGGTGAGTACTCTGGCACAGACCTGCTTCTGTAGGCCTCTCAAGACGAGATCTAAGTAACTGCCCATCCTGGCTCAGGTTTGCAATCCTCCTGCTTCAGCCTCCTCACTGGCTAGGATTGCACATAGGTGTCACTACACTTGGCTTTCAAGCCTTTTTTTGCTAAGGACACTGCACTATCTTTAACTCCCTCTTCCTCCCTCCAAATAATTTAATCTGATGGATATACAAAAACATATACCAAGTTGTACTGATGCGAGTGAGGCCACGAGTATTAAACACTCCACTCCGGCAGCGGGTTTATTCTGGGACTAGCCCAGCAATGACGAACCTTTTAGAGCACTGACTGGTACCAACAGCCTGCTGCGACATGCATGCCGCACGTCTGCCACCCCTGGCCTAGGCGATGTGATTTGTAGAAAGAGCAGATTTCTGCCGGGTGTGGTGGCTCACACCTATAATCCCAACACTCGGGAGGCAGAGGCAGGAGGGCTGCCGAGTTCGAGGCTTGACTGGGCCACATAGTGAGCTCAGGGCCAGCCTGAACTACAAAGTGAATTCCTGTCTCAAAATACTAAAAATAACTGAAGAAAAAAGAGCAAGTTTGAGAATTAACAGAAAAGGTAAGACTCTTTATAAAACAACTTCCAAAGCCAGTCTCTGTCTGCGTGGCTGAGGTGCGAACAGGCCGGCGGGGGCTGTGTCCCTGTCACCATGTTGCCCACACCCTGGCCCTGTTTTGCTGGCCGGTCCCCTTTTGAGGACTCTGCCTGGGAGCCACGCCTCCCACGGCCCGGGCACCAGGACCCAGGTGGGGTTGGAGCCATGAGCATGGGCACAGGGCACACACAGGTTAAGCAGAGAGACACCCTCTCACACAGCCAGAGTCTCCACCAGGGAGAGGCCGCGACCACCGTGAGAGACGGGTCAGGAGCCCCAGCACTCTGTGCCTCTTCCTCTCCCCAGAATGCTACTGCGCATGTGCAGGAGTCGGGGCGCACACCTGCGGGCCAGCACGGGGAGGCCGAGGCAGGAGAGAAGCAAGCTCAAAGGCAGCCTGAGCTACTTAGAGACGTCGCCTCAGAATCGGAAACGAAAGGGGCTGAGAAGTGGCCGGTCTGTCCCTGGGTTCAGTCCCCGGTGCAGGGGTGCGTCGGGGAATCAGAGCCGGTGTCCGTGCTGTGGGCCCCGACTGGGTACAGCGGGGACACCGTAGGGCGGGAGGCTGGCTGCTGAGTGTGGATTACGCATCAGGTCCCCAAGTTCTGTATTCACTGACCTCTTCTTGGCTCAAAGGCGCCTGCAGTTTGCCGAGTTCCCGGCACCTGGCGCCGGAGCGGTAGGAGGGAGGAGCGGGCTTGGGGCTGGTCAGCACCGGCCCGCTCGGAGCAGGAGCCCCGGAGCCGTCCCGCTGTGCAGCGCTGACGTTCTTGGGAAGCTCCCTCTGCGCTGCACGTGTTGAGATTTTCCTTATTAAAAAGGTTTGTGAAGGTCAAACACAAAAGCTAAAGCACCTTAACGTGGAAGAACCGAAGTGCTTCCTTGCAGTGGAAGCCGGCAGGGTGTCCCCTGTCACACCGCTGCTGGGCAGGGATCTGAAGCGCTGGCATCCAGTATTCAAGTGTCTCTGCTCTGGCTCCTTCTCTGTGTGTTTGTTTTTGTTTTGTTTTGAGGCAGGGTCTCTCCGTGTAGTTCAGGGTGACCGTGCATTCACTTTAGAGCCCAGGTTGCCTCCAATTCACAGTGATCCTCCTGCCTCAGCCTCCCCAGTGCTGGGGTTACGGACTGCGCCCCCCCTTCCGTTTTAAACTCGGGGGCTCCAGCAGCCTGCGTCTCTGGGGCTTGGCCGGTGGCTGGGTTCCGGGTAGTTCTCACTGAGCTGTGGGAGGCGTGCTGGCTTTGTCTCTCACGTTCTCTGAGTGACGGCGAGGACCGGACAGGGACCCGCAGTGCTGTGAATACTTGGAGGCTAATGTTCCTTGAATTCCATTTTTCTCCTATGAAGTTCCTGCCTTCAGCTCGCTAATATTTAAAGGAAATAAATTGCCTCCGGTGCTTCATAAATCATAAGCCTTCCCTCTGCCCAGGGTACCTCCAGGGCCTGTCTTCCTCCACTTCTGAGCGCGGTGGGCCGCTCGGCCCGAGGCCCGGGGTCGCCCTCCTCAGTGCTGCGCAGCCGCTCCGCCCTGGCCTCCCGTGGCCCTCAGGCTCCGGCGGACTGCGGCCATGTGACCCACGACAACTCACCCTTTCCTCGAGAGAACCTCAATTATTTGCCTTCTTTTCGGTCTTCTTCAAATGGTTCTCAGAGTACAGTTTAATGAGACATAAATCTGAATAAAAAACTAACACTACTGTAATCCCAGCACTCGGGAGGCAGAGACAGGAGGATTGCTGAGTTGGAGGCCTGCCTGGGCTCCATAGTGAGCTCAGGGCCAGCCTGAACTACAAAGCGAGACCCTGTCTCAAAAAAAAAAAAAAAAAACACAAAAAAAACTAACACTAATAATAACCAGGCATGGTGGTACACGCTTTTAATCTCAGCACCCAAGAGGCTGAGGCAGAAGGATCCCTGCCAGCCCCAGGCCAGTCTGGGCTACGTAGTGAGACCCTGTGTGCAAAACAAACAAACAAAAACCTTGGACACAACACCCACGATAACAACCACAACGCTTCTGATGCAGGGAGCGCTTACTGTGTGCCAGCCTTTGGGTATTTCCCGTGGATGTAACCCATCGGCGAGGACCTGACCGCTTCGGCCCTTGGGGTTCTCAGGTCCCCAAACCCAGAGCCCCCCTCCGAAGGCAGCCATCCCGGTGACCCCCTTTCCCCTGGCGCTGCCCGGCTGGTCACCTGCCAGCCCTGGCACTGCCCACCTCTCGTCACGCCGGGTCGGGGTCACAGCTCCTGAGTCCCCTGCTGGCCTGGAGTTTCCCCGGGTCTCCGCCGGCCGCGCCCAGCCCCCTCCGCAGCCCTCAGGCCTCAGCAGCGTCCTGGGGCCCAGCCCCTCAGTCCCCCGATCCCCTCAGCCTCCTCTCCAGACCCTCCGAGTGGCCTCCTGGGGCTCTGACTGGACAGGGGCGTCTCCCGGTCCCCACCGCTCCATGGCCTCCTCCCCACAGAGAATAGCAGCGCTGGACCAGCCTGGGCAGAGGAGGGGGTACTGGTGCCAGGGTCCCTCCTGATCCTGGGACCAGGAAAGGGCAGCCCCACAGGGCACCACCCGTCCTAGAGCCCAGGCTCAGTGGACTGGAAGATGGGTACTTTTCCTGGGGCCCTGGGCTCCCAGGCCCCAGATCAGGGCCACGCCGGGCCTCGTCGGCAGTTTGGAGCTGCCCTGAAGCCAGGCTGGAGCTGCTCGGGCACAGCTGGACCGGGGGGAAACGTCCTTTTGGGAAATCAGGGCCACTTCGGTGCCCCTGGGTGTGCGGTCAGCCTCGCCTCCGCCTCGCCCGCCCAGCTCCAAGCTGAGTGTGGGAGCCACCCAGCCCAGGTTTTCCAGGTGGAGACGGAGACGGAGACCCAAGCCTGGCCGCTCCGCGGGCTCACGTTGCTCCTCGGCTTGGCAGCGCTGTGTGGGGAAGAGAAGCAGCCGCCCCCGTCACTGTCCTCGCCCTGCGCAGCCAGCGTGAGGCCCCGGCGGCTGCGGTGCCCCACGGGAGCCTCAGCCGTGGGTCCTCGGTGGTGAGCGCCGTGAAGTCGGACCTGACAGGGCCCGGGAGCACTTCCGGGAAGGGGGGCCGACTCAGCTCGGGGAGCAGGCTGGGCGTCGCGGTCGCCGAGGGGCGGCCGCTCCCTGCGGGGGACGTGGAGACGGAAGGGCAAACCGGGCGGCAGAGCCCCAGAGCCACCCGCTGCGGTGCGGCCTCGCAGTGCGGCCTGTGCGGGCGCTGGGGCAGCGGAGCCGGGCCACGTCGTGCGGGCGCTGCTGGCCGGTGCCGCGAGCCCCTCAGAAACAGACGCAGAGCGAGGGCACGGCTGGCGAGGGACGCCAGGCGCAGGGTGCTCCGCCCTCCGTGGGTGGACAGGCGCCCGGGCTTGTCCGGTAGTGGAGCCCAGGGCGGCGCTGGCGGCCCAGGCAGCACAGGAGCCGGCAGCAGGCGGGGCCCTCAGAGGGGCACTGCGAGGAAGCTGCCCTTCGGCACAGACGCTCTCTGCGGGGTTCTGGGCCGGCGGTCCCCAGAGAGAAAACAGCGCTCGGCTGGAAAGCAGCCTGGCAGTGAACCCGCGGCGCTGTCCGCACCAGCCCACGGGAGGGAATGACCAGCCATCGCACAGCACCGGAGGTGGCACCACCCCGCGGAGTAGGACCGAGCCGTGGGACGGGGCACGCCACGCCGTCACGTGGGTGGAGCACGTGTGGTGCGTGAAGACGCCAGGCTCCTGGATCTCACCGCGAACGGTTCCACTTAGAGAGAGAAACACCGTCCTGCAAGTGCAGCTCCGGAGAGCCGGCGAGGCTGGCGAGGGAAGGGGGGGCAGTGCCAGTGGGCAGGACCAGCCTGCGGTGGCGAGCGAGCCGCAGAGGGGCTGCGTAACACGCCGGCGCCTCGGACTCGGGCTCACGGCGTCGCCCTCCAGGAAAGGGGCGAGGACCGAGCGGGCAGGGCTGAGCCGCAGGCTGGGAGGAGGCCGCGGCGACGCCAGCCAGGGCGACGGGCTCTGCTGACAGGGGACCGTACCCCTGAGGGACAGCGGCCTCGTCCTGTAGTGGACGTGTCAAGAAGCTGGCGCCCCGCAGGGCGGCGTCCAGCCCAGGGGCTGGCAGTGGGTGCCCTGGGCCATGCAGCCGTTATGGGGCCAGGTGTGGGCCGGGTTCTGAGCACAGAGTGCTCGGAGCCGCCTCTGGCCTCCGCCGTCATCCACCACCCAGGCCCTGAGGGCCGTGACCGTTTGCAGTGACCCGGCCCCACCTGCTCCACATCTCCTGCCTTCGCCGCTGTCCAGAAAGGGACAAATTTATGATTTGAGAGCAATTTCATTTTCTGGCTGAGCCCACAATAATTTGTGGCATTAGCTACCTGATAAGATAAGGGGAGTGTGGAGGGGCTGCCAGTGCCCTCTGTCCCTGCAGCTGGGGAATTTGGGGTCTGCCCCCCACTGCAGGGACCATTAAGGGATTAGCGGCCCTGCCCCGGTGCTGCCCGCCCCCTGGGGAGTTAGTAAATCACTGCCCCCCACTCGCTGCGGTCAGATCCGGATTGCAGAGACAGCCCTCAGCCGCGTCCCGGACAGGAGGTTCAGACCAGGGGCTGCGCCCAGCGCAGAGGCCGCCGGCTTCCAGTTTGCAGCCGCAGGGCTGTGCTGTCTTGTAGCTCGATCCCCCTGAGCTCTGCACACCTGCCTCGGTGTCTGGCGGCTGGGATTCGAGGTCCCCACCCTGCAGGTTGGCGCCTGTAAGCTTCGGACTGAGTTCTTCAGGGAGACAACACGGTACGAAGCGCGTGCTGGACAGAAAGCTCTCTCCCCGGCGCAGTCAGCACAGCCCGGGCCCTGCCGCCCTCACGCGTGGGTCCTTGTGTTCAGTGGAGGCAGAACGGAGGCTCTTAGGGCCACCGGAAGGCCCAAGGGATCCATCCGGCCTTGGAGCGTGCAGGCCCCTGACGAAGGCCATGAGTGGAAATAACAAATGTATTCGAGTTGCTTGTGTTTCCCTCCCCAGATGCCCGGCCAAACGGCAGCAAATCTTTGCCCCGTCCTCTCGGAGACATTTATTAATTGCGCTGCAGAGTGAGGCCGTGTTAGAGGGATCTGTTTCCTGGTCCTCACGGGGCTTGGCCACTGTCTGAGAGCGATTCTGCAGAAAGGGCATTCGGTCTGCCCTGTGAGGGTGCAGCAGGACGTGCCCTGCTGCCGAGCCGAGGCCCAGGCCCGGGCCTGGACGCTGCCCAGTGAGTGGGACGGGGACACGCCCGTGGGAGCAGCAGTGAGCCAGCTCAGGGGTTGGGCTGCGTTGCCCCACGCGGACACCCGCCTCTCCGCCCTCGCCTCTGACGCGGACAGTCACACAGTGTGCCCCTGGTGTGGAGACCGTAATGGCCCGCGGAGTCCTGAGGGCCCGGAGGGAGCAGGCTGCGAGGCGCTCAGACAGGCATAGGGCCATGGCCCGGCTCCGTTGCCTGAGTCCCCCGCCTTGTCTCCTCTGGGTGGACAGGACATGAGGCCCGGTGAGGTGAGTGGGTCCCCACGCATGCTGAGCCAACCCTCCGTCTCCCACGGTAACAGCATGCGTGTGGCTTCTGGTGGCCAAAGGACTTTGCACACGCACATGCCTGTAGCTGAGGACATGCTGGGGTCTGCTCAGCGCACCGGAAGCTGAGCACGTCGCTGGAGAGAGTCGCGCCCTGTTGCCAGCCTGGGTCCCAGCGTGGTTCTGGGGCGGAGGTGGCCTCACCTTCACGTGTGGACGTTGGGTGGGTGCCTTGGTGGGGCTGAGCCTTCTTGCAGCCGTGGTAGCAGCAGCTAACGTCCGGGCTCATGCCCAGCAGCAGTGAGCTGTGGGCATGCAGCATTCAGTCTACAGGGCGCCGTGGAGACCTCTGTGATGCGTGTGATGTGCCAGGGCGTGGCCGTGCAAAAGCCACTCAGGCAGCTGTGCCTGTGGCCCGAGCCCGATAGGCTTAGGAGCGACACTTTCGGCCGGGGCCTGTGAGCGCGATGGTGCGGAGCCAGGTGCGGCACCGCGTCCCGCGCAGCCCTGTGCTAGTTTCCACGGGCTTGACCTCAGAACCCAGGACACTTCGGGTCTCAGTGGCTCCTGTGTTTCTGCCTGTCCGGTAGAAATTCTAGTTTGAACTAAATGACCCAGAAGTCCTTTTGGGCACTCAGATGCATCCCCAGATGCCCCACAGCTCTGCTGGGCTCCCTGGAGCCAGCCACCCCATCCGTGCGCCCAGAAAACAGCCCCTCACCGGTTCTGACCCACACCACACCCCTCTTGAAGCAGTGGAAGACAAATGCCTGGAGGTGATAGACACACCCAGCTTCGGACATTATCAGGGTGACCAGTACTTTTTTTTTTTTTGAGACAGGGTCTCACTTTGTAGTTCAGGCTGGCCCTGAGCTCACTGTGCAGCCCAGGCAAGCCTCAAACTCAGCAATCCTCCTGCCTCTGCCTCCCGAGTGCTGGGATGACAGGCGTGAGCCACCATGCCCAGCATTTCCCAGTATTTTTGAAAGCTAAATTTCAAGAAAATTATTATTAATGTATTAGGTTTCTACATAAGATAACTCTAACTGAAGCCTATAAAATCCAAGTTGGAGGTAGTAACTCTTTTGCTGGATCTCACTCCTCTCAGACAGCAAGGGCTTGTTTTCATAGAACATGTGAAATAAAATGGAATCATGCTCGAGAGATTATCTATAGTGTATTTGTTGACTCAAAACTCTCTTGTATAACTTTCTATGAATATAAATTTTAGAGCAAGGAACTGGGGTCCCTGAGCCCGGGCGACTGGGGTGCACTTCAGAACCCTGGCGTATATATGAATCCCATATTTGCATTTTATGGGGTTCACAGGGCTCCATCGTGCCACAGATACTGGCGAGGCTGCCCCGGCCCCGGGCGAAGGCTTCCGGCGCTGACGGCACGTCTCAGGCCGTGGTGCTGCTGACGGCTTTGGCACCACCGCCTGCCCACCTGGCACCTCGGGCCGGCCTCGCCTCGCCTTCTGCCCTGTGAAGTTTGCAGCAGCCTGGGCCAAAAGCAGCGGGCCGGACTTGGCCGCTGTGTGTTGGCAACAGCCGAGCTGCGCCCAGAAGGTCGTCCCGACTCGGACTGCTTCGGAGGAGGAAGGGCAGACTCCGCTTGGCAGAGCAGTTTCAGATTCTTTGCTCCTCCAGCTTAGGAAGGTTCGTGCTTCCTTGCGACCCTCCCAGCGGAAATGCTCGCTGACCTGCCGTCTGCCCGCAGCACCTCGCAGAGGCTCAGCCCCGTCCCGGGGTCGCCACGTCCTCAGTCGCCCGAGAGGCAAATAACACTTCAGCAAAACCACGTAGAGAATGGACGGCACCGCGGGGCGGAGTCCTGCCTTCCAGTTCCCCAGAGCCGGGCGCTTGAGCCGGGGCTCCGTCCTGAGGGACTCAGAAGTGGACGCTGGCCTGCGGCTCCTCAGCACCGCCTGGGAGGGGCAACAGTGGCAGGCCCCTCCGTGTCCCCGGGTTCGGGCTGGGAGAAGGCGGCTCTTTTCTTTGCAGCCTCGTCCTGGGTTATAGGATGACGAATGCGCCGTGCATGACTGTGCTGTCGGACGGGGTGGAAGGGTCGAGAGAGACACGGAGCAGCTGCTGCTCCTGGCCGCCTGACGCTCTTCCCACCCCGACCTGGGCCGCCTGCGCTGGCCGCCCCTCCTCTGGCCCAGCGTGGCGGTTCTGGGACCCATAAATCCCGAGCCGGTGCTTGATTCCATAGAGAGGACTGTGGCTGTCGGGGCCTGTAGACAGACCGCAGCCAGGCCGCCGGGCGTGCCATTAGTCACAGAGCGGAGCTGCCCCGGTCAGCCACGGCTGGGCCAGCGCTGGCCTCCGTGGGGCCGGGGATGCTCGTACTGCGCTCGGGAATCCAAGCCAGGCTTCCTGGGGCGAGGGGCAGGCGAGCAGATGAATCTCTGTCTGCAGAGCCCCTGGGGCGTGTGTGCGAGGTCGTTCTGGAGGGTGTGGAGACACACAGGTGGTCCCCGCCGCCCTGGGGGTTCTGAGCCACGGAGCTCACCCCGGGACCTCAGCACCCGAAGACCGCCACTGCAACCCTGCCGCCCCTGCCTGGCCCCTGAGGTGCCCACCTTCCTGCTTCAGAGGACGGAGGATGCCTCGGGTGCAGGGACAGGCCCGGGGCTCAGGAGCACAGACGGCGGGCTGGCGCATCGGCCACTGCAGGGCAGGCAGCTTCTCCACGGAGTGTGGCGGGTGGCGATGGTGACAACACAGGACCGCCGGGTCCTGCTGCCCACCCCTCCTGGCGGGCGCCGTCCTGCTCTCAGGCAGGTTGCGCAAGGCCCATGACTGGCCGCTGTCGGGACCGAGCTCCGACCCTCCAGTGTCTGAGGACTCAGGGCCCTGACCCTCCGACTTGCCCACAGCCCTGAGGCTGGGCTTCGGGTCTGGGTGAGGCCGTCTTCCGGGACTGGGTAGACACCCTGGCACCACCCATGAGCAAGCCAGGCCACTGCCATGTGGACATTTGGCCCCAGACCCAGAGTAACAATCAGTGAGCGCACTGCTGGGTTCCGGTGTCGCTGTGGGCAGCCTGTTCGCCCCTTGGAAATGCACAGGTCCCGGACACACACAGGCGGAGGCTCCTGCTGGTTCCACCGTTTGATGGGGCATTTTATTTTGTTTTGCTTTTGAGATAGAGTCTGACTAGGGACTGAAGTCCTCCCGCCTCAGCCTCCCGAGTGCAGCGTTCCTGGCACGCACCGAGGCTGCTGGCTCTCAGACCATGAGAGGCAGCTGGAGCAGTGAAGATGCCCGCACAGCTGGGCATGGTTCCTGACCCCCAGGTGCCTTCCTAGGGCCTGTGCCCCTCCTTGCTCAGCTGAGCATCCCCCTGCTCCCCAGACCTGGCCTGCCCCGTGTGTCTGGCATGGGAGCTGCAGGAGTGTTTGCGGGGCACTGCCTGGCACTCTCTCCACGGGAGCAGCAGAGGCCAGGGTGCCAGCGAGGCTCAGGCGTAGCCGCCCCAGGGTGAGAGAGCTGGGGAGCCTCCCGGGACAGCCAGGGTGGGAGGGGCTTCGGGCCTGCTCTGGGCTGGGCATCCACCCTCCTCCCACACCCTCTGGCTGTGCCGGGCTGTGCCCAGCAGGCCCAGGGCTGGACCTCAGCTCTCCCTCTGCTCCTTGGTGGGGACACTGGGCACTGTCCTGCTCCCTCTGCCCTTTCTCCGGCTGAGTGCCAGGGCTCTTGGGCAGCCAGGAGCCTGTGGGTGGCCGGAGACTTCTGCAGATCTTTCCGGCTCTGTTTCCGGCCAACGCCCTTGTGTCCCTGTCACACGGCCAGACGGAATAACGCCCCGCGGAGTAGCGACAGCTCCGGTTTCTCCCGTTCACCCCTGACCGCTGCCTCCGCCATGGAGCCCGGGGTTCCTCCTGGGTCCCCGGTCCTCCTGCGCCTTCCTGGGTCTAGGCCTCCCTTCTGCTGTCTGTCATCAGCATCGGCGACCCTGTCCCCACCCCCAGCCGGCCGGGGGCCCTGCACAAGGACAGGACGCTAGCGTATCCATCAGTGCACGGCACAGAGGACGTGTCCGGTTGCTCGTGTTGAGAGGCTGCAGGGTGTGTGGAGAGCTCTGGGACCCATGCTGATGTCTGCTGCGTGCCCCCCAAAGAGGCTGTGAGAGGCTGGGGTCTCAGAGCCAGTACCCCTGGCCTCCCACTGCGGGCCGGCACGGACCCCACTCTCGTGGGCTCCCAGGCGCTCTGCTCCTCTCTCCGGACACACAGGGTGCTCTGGGGACCCCAGGGCCTGGCCTGGACACTCCCAACCCTGGCCGTGTTGACCCCGGCTCAGAAACATTTCCTGGGGATCAAATAACCAGCTCCTCCGAGCTCCCATCCATCTGGGCCCCCGCCCTGCAGGACTGACTACCTGAACCCTAACCCCATCCTGGCCAGGGGTCGCCCGCGTGATTTACTGTCGTCTCTGGTTCCCAGGGGGCCAACTCAGAGCGGCCCGCTCGCCTCTGAGACAAAACAAAGCGACACTTCGGTTCACCCAGGGCTCTGCGAGGTGCTGAGCTTGTGGAATAAACCAGAACTCGGTATGCGAAGGCCTTTCCCGGACATTCCCCCGCCTGCGGCGGGAAACGCCAGATCCCTGGAAACAAGGACGGGAACTCAGAAGAGGTGCGGCCACTGCAGACCGCCTGCCAAGACGCCATGCCCTCCCGCCATGGCGACGGCCACCTGGCAGCCACTCGTCACTGGCCGCTGCGGGTGCTTCTTCTTTACTATTACCGACTGCATGAATAATAGGAACTAGTACTTCATCACCAATTGCTTGGGTTGTTAAGCAAGCAGCGTCTTGAGTGTCTCCCGGGTGTCAGGATTCAGTACTTTACACACAGTTTGATGGGCTATGACACTGATTCCACGGGCTGTGTCCAGGTCACGTGCCCAGTGCGTCTAGAGAGGCAGACGCGTGTGCCATCGGGAGCAGCCTGGTGTGGCTATGACTCGCCAGCCCCGCAGCCACACCGTGGTCCGGACTGCGCTGAAACCCCGTGAATTTGGTCTGTTCGCATGATGTGAATGTGTCCACCCACTCGCCTCCCATTCGACTCGCACTGTCCATCATGGCGTCTGCTGCCTCCCGCCTCCAGAGCACCCTCTCCAGGCAAAGCCATTGTCTGGTGCCCGCCATTTCTGGTCCTCGAGGCTTCTGGGGGACGTGCCTGCTGTTTCCGTGTCTCCCCAGGTGCCTCCCACTGCTGTGCGCCTCAGGCCTCCGCCCCGCACGGGCTGCCTGCCCTGGGCCTGGCCCAGCTGCTCCCCACCCTGCCTGCTCCCTCTTCCTCTCTGCCTCACCCAGCGAGGAGGCAGCGGTGCCCGGGGCCGAGGCCCCAGTGTGCTGTGTCCCGGCGCTGTCCCGGCCGAGGTCACGCCGGCCCGGCTGACCCACACTGGAGGCAGCGCTCCCACGTCCCAGGTCAGGCGGTCAGGATGTGGAAGGTTTGGCCCGGCCGGAGCAGAGGGTGACTGTGCTGGCGCAGAGCCAGGCCGGGGACGTGCAGAGGCGGCACAGCCAGGCCCCCGGGGCCTCTTCCCGTTCCGCTTTAGTGAGGTGTAAGAACCCCGCCACTCGCCCACTTCCAGCGGTGCCCAGTGGCCCGCAGAGCCTGCCTGGTCACCACAGCCTTCGCCAGGACTGTGCCCCAGAGAGAGGAGGCTGCAGACCCAGCCTTCTGTAGTGCCCACACCACCACACTCCTGCGGCCCAGGGCAGCTGCCAGGCCGTTTGCATGGTTGGCACGGGGAGCTCATGGTATTGGGTCCTGGGGCTGCTCGCTGGTGTCCAGGCTGGTCTGTGCCAGAGCTCGGGGCAGAGCTGAGCCCTGTCCACAGGCTGGTTCTGTGCCAGTGCAGTCCTGCCGCACCATACCTGCCTGGGTACTGGTTGTAACTGGTCTCTGCCAATTTGCCCAGGCACAGGATGAGGGGCACGCGGAACTGGACCGAAGGGCCTTCCCCAGCTAGCTCCGAAGCGCTACAAGGGAAGGCGCCCGGAGCCCGGAGCCCGGAGGGGCCCGTTTGTTTCCTGGAGCAGGAGTGGGCGTCTGGTCTGAGCAGCCTGGGCCCGGGCCTTGCCCTGTCGCGGGCCCTGCCGCCTCCGTGCCGTGGCCAAAGTCTTGAACCAGCCTTTATTTTCTGCGGTAAATCAAATGATAGCAAGTAACTCTGCAAGGGATGGTTTTGTTCAGAGTGATTCAGAAGTTTGGCATTTAACGTTTATGGAGAACAGATCTATCTTCTACCACTAAACTCAGGAATTGTTGACTGGAAATAATCTAACTAAACCAATTAAACACTTCATGGACCCTTCTCATCAGCAACTCATCGGTCTCCGGCTATCAGGAGGGGCTCGCCCCGCCCGTGTTGCCAGGAGCCGCAGCGTCTGTTTGGTAAACACACCGAGACCATCCGAGAAGAAAACCAGGCGGCCAGGAAGCGCATGGCCTCTCCTGGCCTTATCCTGTGATGAAACGAAACAGAAATGGAGACTGTGCTCTTCCCTGTCCTCATTGAGCAGGCCGGGATCGTGCCCTGTCCTGAGGGACTGTGCCGCAGCCCAGACCCGCCCTCCTGCGTGGGGCAGATCGGGGCTGGCTGCTCAGCGGCCTGGCTCCGGGCAGGGCCGACCCGCCTGTGCCACCTTCCACCCAGAGAGTCCCCTGGAGTCTGAGGCCGCTTCCGCCGGCTGCGAAGGGCTGCAGTGCTCAGTGCACAGCACTGGGGAAGGGCCTGGGCCTGCAGATAGGGAGGGCCCAGCACAGGGTGGGCACGGGGCATCATGCTGGAGGAGGGCACAGGCCAGTTGGTGGCTACAGTGCTGAGTGCCACACTTGAAAAGAAATATGGCTTCTCGTCTTTAGGAAACTCCAGTAAAACTTCCTCTTCTCACAGTTGACTATCCAGGTCTGGAACCAGTGTTGCCCACGCAGGTCTGAGCCGAGCACCTCTGCCCGTCCTCTCGGTGTGGCACCTCCCCACCTCAGGCGGCCCGGCGGGAGCGTCCCTCTTCCGTGCAGCCCTTTCTCCGGGCCCAGGACCTCTGGTTCTTTCCCTGTTGTCTTTTAAGGGACAAGGTGGCTCCTGGACCCTGCCTGGCGGGGCGGAGGGACCAGCACTCGGGCCAGAAGGGCCACAGGTGTGATCCGCCTGAAGCGTGTGCTGTGGACCCGAGAAGCCGGGATCCAGGGAAACAAGTCACCCCAACTCGCAGACGGGCTAAGAATCCCTCTCCTTGCAGAGCGCTGCTGTTTGGGGGGAGCAGCAAAGACTCCCAGAGATTCGCCTGGAGTCTGAGGAGGACCGCAGGGCTCGGCGGGCTCTGGCCTGTGGAGGCTGCGTGCAGCCGCCCTGGCCATGGGTCAGCCCTCCTCAGCAAGCCCAGGCTTGGGCTGGACCGTCAGCCGGCCGCCCGGAGTCTGGCCTGCCCATGCCAGTCCACAGTCCTGTTGGAGAGCTCCCTGCGGATCCGTTTGCTTAAAAATGGGTCCAAGCTTCAGGTAGGCAAATAAAAGTAGTTTGCAACCATGACAGAGATCTTGGCGCTAACCGGCCAGGGCATGGCTCAGCCTTCCCGTGACATGGCTGTCTGGGCCCCAAGGCACACTGAGCTCCGAGGAGAGGCAGAGTTCGGTGGGGCAGCCCCCCAGCTCCCTGCCATGACCAAAGTGACCTCTGAGCCCTGCCCTGTCCCTGGAGAGTCGGGCACCCTCCTCTCTGAGGGTCAGGATGCGCGGCTTGGGACTGGTGTGGGCAGGGGAGGAGGCCGGGCCCCAGCCTCCCTCTGGGCCCCCGTCCTCGGTGTCATGGGTCCTGCCCCCTCCTGGACTCAGTCCCGGGCCCTGGGCTCCCTTTGTCCCTGCCGCTCCTGGGGCAGGTGGCTGAGGAAGGTGGCGGGACTGGCCTGACTCCCGAGCGGCGGGCTGCTGCGAGGACGGCCCGGTCAGCCTCGTCCCGGTGAGGGCCGGCTTCAGCTCATCACTGTGGACCCCCAAAGGGGCGGCTGCACAGACGCAGGGACCCCAGGGCTTCTCCCCAGGCCGGCCGGCCGCTGGTCCCTCCCCGGGGACAGAGGAACAGGCAGAGAAGCAGCGGCAGGAGGAGCCTGGGCCGGGCGCTGTGCGGAGGCAGAGTGATGGGCCAGTCAGAGGTCAGGAAACCAGCTTTTGTCTCCTCACAGATCTACACGTTCAGAGGCTGGTAAAGGTCACCGCTGTGCTTGTACAGAACCTCCAGGATTTATGTCCCGCCCGCGCTCTGTCCCCTGGATGGAAGACATGAAGATCCCATTAGTTTTCCTCTAGGTCAGAGATCCCGCGACGGGACCTTTCCGGCTGGGAGTTGGTTTGGCTATGAAGCGTGTTGCTCTGCGGTTCTGGGGATGAACGCTAATCTGTGCCTTATCTCCTGCTCGGAAAGGAACATCTTCCCTCTTCCCCCTTCCCTTTGGAGCTTGGCCCTCTTCCTTCTTGGCAACCAGAGCAGATTCTTGCAACTTGGTTACTCACCCCTCTCAGTTACCTTGAGAATTTCCCTGGCTGACTCCGCGCGGCCTGGCCAGCCCTCCGCTCCTGGCACTGGGCTCCAGGCCTGCTGCTGAGTCGTTGCCACAGTGGAGGATGAGCGGCACTGAACACGGCCCCTCTCGGCCCCGCTGCCCGGGGTGAAGCCCATCCGGAGCCTGCCGTGCCCAGAGAGGCCACCCCAGTTCCCGGCCCTTCCCTCGCCTCTGGTTTCGCAAGTCCACGCCCCCTCCTGGGCCCACCAGCCCAGGGCCTGCTCTGGGGGTCACCCTGGGGCTGGGGTCATGCAGTGGCCAGCTCCAGCTCCTCCTTTTACCTGCTGCCAGGGCCAAGGCCTCTCCACGCAGCTGAGCGCTCCTGGCCTCCTGCAGGCAGGGCGGTGTCACTCCAGGAGGCGCCGGCCCTCCAGGTCCTCTTCCGGCCTCCAGGATCATCGGGGAGCAGGTCTGGGCCTCCTCAGCTTGGGACAGCCCCCAGGAGCCTCGGGTCCCTGGAAGTCACCCCGGCCAGCGGTGCCCGCGCATGGGAGGACGCACTGCACCGCCCTGGGGAGGCTGGGTGCCCTCGGCCTGTGACAGGTGACCGCACTCAGCTCCCTGTCCAGCTCTGGAGGGTGAGGTGCGGGGCCGGATGCCCCCTCTGTGCGGGAGGCACGGAGGGGCGTCTGAGTTCCTTGAAAGAGATTCCTACTCGGTGTCTCCCTTGCTGTCGCCTTGGGGTCCGGGCAGGAAGGGCCTCAAGGCACAATGGCTTCGGGAGGTCAGAGGATGGAAATCCGGTGCCAGCAGTGTCCGCAGGAGACCTAGCGGCCCGTGTGACCCTCAGTCAGGATCCGGCCTGGCAGCAGCCCTGCAATGCCCCCGGGCTTGCTGTTTCCCGTCTGTCTGTTCGGCCTCCGTAGCGTCAGCTGGAGACAAAGCCTGACGTTCCTCATCAGGCCTCACATCTGTAGCCAGAGAAGATGAGTCTGTGTCTCTCTAGCACCAGGAAGGTGTTTAGAGAACGTGCTGTCAGAAGCCCGGCGTGGGTCAGCTGCGGTGAGGCGTCTGCAGACGGAAAGGGCCGCGCGTGGAGCATGCGGACTTGCGGCGGCCTCCGTGACCCAGCTCTCACCATGTCGTGCTGTCTGCCCCTCGGTCACGGGGCTCCAGGGCTGCCTCCGCGCGGCCGGGACAGCAGGGCGCAGGGAGCTGAGCAGCGCAGAGGCCTCTTCACAGACCCAGCTCGGGTCTGGGCCGGGCGCCTCCGGGCGATGCCAGCTCTGCCGGCTGCACGCATGACGCCCAGAGTGTCTGCCTCATGCCAGCTTCGCCGTGTACACCAAGGGGTCGCAGCCCCGCCCGAGGCCTCGCCAGGGGCAGGCGCTGAGTCTCACGGGCCGCCTGCCTTCCTCCTGTCTGGGGACGCGGGGCTCCGACCTCGGGATCCGCTGCCGACTGCTCCGGACCCAGGTGACCTCGGCGGCCAGCGCTCTCTGCCGGCGGCGCCGGCTTCTCAGGGCTGTGTCATCCCAGAGCCGAGAGAGTGACGGTCGCTCGGAGACTTGCGGCTGCCACTAGCAGACCGCGCGGGCTGAGCTGAGGAAGAGCCGGGAGGCCCCGCGGGTGACGCAGAGGAGGGCGCTCTGGGCCACGCAGGCCGCCACGGTGGTGCTCTCCCACCACTGTCCGCCGTGGGCGTCTCTGGCCCGTCTGACGCCCCCTGAAAATACGGCATAAGCTGTTTTTGAAGGAAGGAGAAGCCGCGGCGGACGGAGCTGCCGGCGGAAGACGCGCAGGCCAGGGGCCCTCAGGGTTCTCAGGCTGCTTCAGCTCCGATGTGCACACAGGCGCGGCACGGGGGGGGGGGGGGCACAGGCCTCATTCTCGGCAGCCACCTGCTCCCACCTCCCCTCACTGAGCCCTGGGGACCAGCCGGCATTTCCTGGGCCTCTGGTGTGACCTGCTGTCACCCGCAGCCGAGTCTGCTCTACCTCAGGAGGGAGCGTCCATCTTTCCCGAAGCCAGACTTAGATGTCTGAGCGCAGGGAGCTCACAGGTCCCGCTTCTGAGCTGGATGTGGTGGCGCATGCCTGCAGTTCCAGCCCCCGGGAGGCTGAGGCAGGAGTATTTCTGTGAGTCTGAGGACAGCCTGCACGCCACAGTGAGGCCCTGTTTCAAATGTTGCTCTACAATCGATCGCCCTGCTGCTCACGGTTGGAGCAGTCGGTTTCCTCAGTGTATTTCCTTGTAGAGTCCTGTGTGAGAGGACCCAACTGAGCAGCAGAACCTCTGAAAACGAGGTTTTGGAGCGTGGTTGGCTGGAGCTCAGAGGCCACCTCCCCAGGGAGGGACGGGAGGACAGGGACGCGCTGGGGTGCAGGGCGGCCTGCTCCAGGAGCTCGAGCAGTAGGGGGCGCCAGGCAGCGGACCTGAGCGAGGAAAGAGCGCGCCGGACGGGGTGGGGGGACCAGGGCGAAGCGGGCTTTCTGGGCCAGCTGACGGGCTTGGGCTCTAACAGCTTTTTAGAAAAGTTTTTACCAAGCTTTGGTTGAAAGAATCAGCAGTTCCGCGGTGCTTATCACCGAGGGCAGCGCTCGGCCTCGCCCTCAGCTTCCTGCTCCCAGGGCTCCCGACAGCTGTGAGGTTCGGCGCGTGGGCCTCGGCTGCGTGGGGAGTTTCCGTCCAAACTTCCATCAAGGAGCTGAGGCCTGGGTTCGTCCTTCCCTGGGGCCCACAGCCTGTTTTCTGAGGGTGCTTTGGGGTCGGGGTTCTGCTCCACTCACGCGGCGACTGCAGATCGGTCATAGTCCCTCAGCCCCAGTGCTGGGTGGCTCTCTGCCAACTGGCTGGGGTCCTCCGGAGGCCAGGCTGGGCAGCCTCCAGCCAGCAGGGCTCTGCCAGTTTCCTGCACCATGCGCCCCGGGCTGGGCTGGGCTGGTAGCTGGTCAGTGTTGTCAGTCAAGCCCACCGGTCGGCACCTTCTGGGCACACATGCCTCTTCTCTTGCCGCTGCTGTTCTGTGCCCACCTCCCGGAGACTTCAGGGCTGGCAGAGCCCGTGGCTACCTCTATAAGGTGCTCAGTCCAAGACCTGAATCAGGGCGGATCTTCAAGCAGTCAGAGGAGACTGGTGCGTGTAGCGCTCAGGGGGCGGAGTCAGCCAGGATTGGGTGAGTTCAAGCCTTGGCAGGGCGGAGTCAGCTGGGATCGGCCTTAGGGTGCAGCCGGCCAGGTTGGGGCGGACTTGAGGTCGCAGACCTGGAGGGCTGGTCCCGGGGCACTGCTGCAGATGGCAGCCAGGGCACACCCAGCCTGGCCTGGGGGGGGGGCAGGGTCTGTCTCCATTTATCACGTATTTGGTTGGATCGTGAGCACTAGGTCTGTACAACTCATGCGGGCCCACCTGGTACCCAAGATCAGCAGGACGGTCCTCTCTCCATCCCCAGGGACGGTTCCTGAGCAGGACCCTCAGTGGCACCACTGGGCACCACTGAGCAGGACCCTCAGTGGTGCCCAGTCCGTGGCTCCTGGGCTTGGGCGCACTGCTTTCCAGTGTCCCACACTGCCTGTCTTTGATCTTTATCTGTGTGTTTTAAATCGGGTCCTTTCATCCTGTATGGACTCCATGCCCGAGGACTCTGCCTCATTCTCATTTCCTCGCACAGCAAACAGACTCGCTACCTCCTGCCTCCTCTAAGTTCGTTCTCCAGCATCTGACGCTTTCTTCCCCGAAAGGTCCCTGCCACCCGTGCGTGAGGCAGAGACCTGCTGTGCGCCACGCAGGGACGCAGTGTCAGCTGTGGCCCCAGCTCGGGGGCCCCCACGGCCCCTTTCGTCCTTTCCCTTTGGCTGCTCAAGCACCACGGAGGACTGGGAGCCGTCCCCGGAGGCCGAGGCCCGGTGTGGGCAGGGGGTGTCCCGGTCTCACTCCTGAGCACCCCTCCGGGTCCGAACCTGAGCCCCCCTAGAAGATGTTCGGGAAGGGGGGCTCCGGGCTGGACAGAGGGTCTGCCGTCCCCTCCCCCACGCGCCTGGCTAACGAGCCCGGGAGGAAGAGGCGGGGCCTGAGGCTCCCCAGGAAGCTCCGTCCTGAGCAGGAGAGAAGCGCAGCCCGCCAGGTGCGGGGCTCAGGCTGTGAAGGCTCGCGCCCCTCCCGGCCTCAGGCCCCGCCGGACGGGACGTAGTGTCGGCCAAGTGGGCAGCAGCACCCGGGGCCGAGGCCCTGCGCGGCGGCACGAGGAGCCCTCCTCTGCCCAGTTCGAACTGCAAGGCAGAACCCGGTGCTCCTGCCGCCGGCCCCGCACGTCCTCCGTGGCCTGGGCGCACGCGTCAGTGCGGCCACACCCGAGCTGCATGCTGCGCGGTCGAGCTCCGGGGAGGGACCGCAGCCCGGGGGGCATCACCAGCGCTGCGCAGAGCTGCAGCGAGAGACGGTATCGGCCTCTCAGCCCCACTATAAAAGTTTAAAGGAGAAGAGACATGAAAGGCTTCGTAAAAAGACCTCACGAGGCACATAAACGTAGCACTGTGCACATCCACACACGATCTTCCCGCACACTGAAAGCCGGGAGATGTCCTCGCAGCGCGGTTCTTTGATCTTTACCATCTTAATAACTCCTGGCCTACCTCGCGCTGGGGTTTCCAGAACGTGGAGCCTTCATAAAGCCTTTTCCAAACGCCTCGTGAGCGTCTGGTGAGCAGCCTCCGGCCCGCACTCCTGTTCCCATCCGGATGCTTCGCCCTCGCCCTGGCCCAACACCCCGTTCCCGGCCAGCCCGGGTCGCCCGAGGGTTTATCCTGCCCAGGCACTAACCGGCGTCTGCGCCCAGCCCCGCAGAGGCACAAGCTGTCCGCCTGGCTGTGCCCGAGAGCTGCCCCTGCCTCTCCCACGCCCGGAGTCTGCCGCGCCGGCGCTCAGTGGGCGCACAGCAGGCGGCGGAAGCGGCTGCGTGCCCAGCGGCAGGCGAGCGGGTGCAGGCGGCGCCGGCACAGGGCGGAGCACCGCTCGGCCGTCGAGAATGGGGACTGCGTCCTCCGCAGGGAAGTGGACGCACCTTGCGACCATCGTGCTAAGTGAAATAAATCAGACACACGAGCCTAGACACAGGAGGGAGAAAGACGTGCGGGCGGGAGGAGCGAGAAGGGGCCTGGACGCGTGCGCGATCACGGTGCCCTGCGCATGCGGGCTCAGAGACGTGTACGGAAGGGCCTGCAGCGCTGTCCGCAGTTGGCTGCTCCAGCGTCAGGAGCAGAGCAGCCGTCCACGGCGGTTTGGGGCTGTGGACCGGAGCCAACCGGCTCTGCCCAGCCCGGGGACACTGGCCTCCAACCCGCTGGCCTTCGAGCTGTGCACCGGCTGCAGAGCGCGGTGCACCGTGCCCGTCCGTGCCAGACTCAGGCCCGAGGCAGAAGCGCAGGCCTTCCTTGTGGTGGGGCCGCCTTCTGGCCATGTGCGGGAACTGCAGTCCGCATCGCCTGCAGCAGCGCGGGCCGCGGCGGGGGCGGTGAGGGTGTGTGGCTGGTGCTCGCAGCCTGCTCGGGCGGGAAGGCTCTGGGTTCGCTGAAGAAGGGCGGACAGGGAACGGAGAGCCTGGCGGGCAGTGGGGGTGAGAGGAGTCACCAGGGCTCCCTCCGTGGCGTGGGGCACCGCTCTGAGGAGGAAGCTTCCTCCTTCACCACTCGGGCCCCGGGAGCTGAGGGTCCCGGGCCGGTGGCTCAGCCCAGAGGTCGCTTCGGAGAACTGAAACTCACGGTGGGCAGAGAGTTGATTCCAGGGGCAGCCCGACCGCTGACCGTGTGCCCAGCGGGGGAAACAGGAAGCCCAGGAGGCTGTGAGGCGAGCAGCAGTATCAAGGCCCGGGAAGTGAACCCCAGAGAGACCGGCGGTGGGGACAGAGGGCCAGGCCCCGCTCCGTCCCGTCCAGGCGGGTCAGGGCCCCGCTCCGTCCAGGCGGGTCAGGGCCCCGCTCCGTCCCGTCCAGGCGGGTGAGGCCCCGCTCCGTCCCGTCCAGGCGGGTGAGGCCCCGCTCCGTCCCGTCCAGGCGGGTGAGGCCCCGCTCCGTCCCGTCCAGGCGGGTCAGGGCCCCGCTCCGTCCCAGGCTTGGTTGGGTGGAAGTCACGACTCTGCCCGGGCAGCTCTGCCCCAGCGTCAGGCTTGGGCACCGACGCCCCTTACCCCTCAGCGTCACCTCCCGGGGCTCTGGCTCCCCACTCCACCCTGCCAGTTAACGCTGGGTGCCGTCGGCGGCCCTGTGCGATGCTGGTCGACGCCGGACACCGTGGTCACCTTTGCTGACTGCTGCTCATCTGCTGGGCTCGGGGCTCGGGGCTCCTCAGGGTAACAGTCCCGATTCACAGGATTTCTGAGTCCATTCTACAGAGAGGACCCTTAGCCTGACTCACAGGGTCCCTGGCGTGAGGCCCCGTCTGAACACGACGTGCGCGGCAGACCAGACCGCCAAGGTGCTGGGAGCGCTGCTTATATAGCACCAGCGGGCCTCCGACTGGCCCAAGATCAAGCCTGCTGATTGGTCCAAAGGGGCCTGAGTTCAAACCTTCTGATTCAAGCTCACTGACTGGTGGAAATTCTGTTCTGTTGCTTGGTCACCATCATGCCCACCGTAGTCGGGGGCAAACACTTCCTGGCATGGGTGTGGGGATCCAGGACACTGGGGCTGTCATAGCAGTAGTATAAAGGAACTAGGGAGACCGTCCAGCGATTCGACTGACAGCTGTTGTCGAGCTGAAATGAGGGAGGCCGAGGAGGATCGGTGTCCAGCGGGGTTTGGGAGGTCAGGGTGCTCGCGGGGGGCCTGGACCCCCGGCACGAGGGCCTGCGCCCCGGCTGCTGCTGCAGAGAGGCCCTGCACCTGGGCCGGCAGCGGCAGAGCGCAGGAGGGGGACAGCCGGCTCCTGTCCCCAGGGGGCCTGAGGCAAGTTGTCCCTGCCCCTCCTCAGGGGAAGGGGAGAGGAAGGCCGGTGACCGAAGCAGGCCCCTCTAGGGCGGACAAGGCCGAGGCAGGCGCAGCCCCGCTCCGGGCCGCGCCGTGGAGCTTCCGCACGGAGACAGGCGCGTCACGTGACAGGAGGTGAGCGAGGGTCTCCAGGCGCCTTCCGAGGCCGGGCGGGGCTGGCCCTGTCCTTGGTGCCCCTGGTGCCCCCGCGGGCCCCTCCCCCTCTGGTCGTCCCTGCTCGTCTCCAGGCTCTTTGCAAAGTGGAAGCTGTGAGCCCAGCGGGCCGTGCCGGCGACCCCGGTCCGCGGTCTGTGAACGCGGCCGCGCCAGGCGCGCGAGGCCTGCTCGTCCCCTCGCCGGTGCGCGCTGTCCTCTGGTCGCTTGTCCACCACAGTGCAGCTGCCTCCGTCGCCGGCTCTGCGAGCTGCGGGGCTTCCTTCGGCTGCTGAGCCCTTCGGATTGGCTTTCCGTTTGCCCTGGTGCTGGAGAGCTGGAAACCCCTCGCAGGACGGGGGGTGGCGGCAGCCGCGGAGGGAGCTTGCGGACCCAGCTCCGGTGGGCTCGGCCAGCGAGCACCCGCCCGCTCGGGGTGCTGCCTGGGGACCCTGGCAGGAGGAGTCCCTGCTGCCCCTGGGCGGGACGGCCATCACGGGGCTTCCTGGGTCTTGCCAGGGCTTTGGAATTTGGAGTCCAGACTTTGAAAACCCATAGTTGGTTGGAGATCCAGGCCTGGAGTTCATCGAGGAGTGTGGCCTGGAAGGTGCCCTCCGGAGTTCAGAGCCCGGTGCCATTCGTCTCCCTCGCCAGCTCCCGGGAGCGCCCGAGCTGCAGTGAGCCCGCAGGGCGCTGGGTCGGCCTGTGCTTCTGAGGGAGACATGGCTGCACTGGCACCACGTCGGGGACACCGAGACGCAGTCACCAGCACTGCTGTGCTCCCTGCCCTGAGAAACTCTGAGCCTTCACGGAAGTCAGTGTGGGCAGGGGAGGGCACAGCCTGGTCCCCACGACTCCACCTTGCCCTGCAGTGGCATCACACCCTTGAGTCCTGCAATGAATTTAGAATGAATGAAACTACTGTTTGCTAAAATGTATGTGTATCAATTTATCAAGTGGCCACTAAATGGTTAGGACGCAAACACTGAAGTGTGTTTTTTTAATCCAGTGCTTATCAAATGGGACTTCTAGATATTTCCTTCCTCCCAGGGCAGCGTGAAGGTGACTGAGAACACTGTGCATTGAGTCTGGAAATCCGCTTTTGTCTTTCGGAAAAACCCTAAATGGTGGGTTCCCCAAACGGGAGCAGGAGTGAGATGGCAGCGGGCGTCAGCGGAACTCTGCTGCGACTGCGGAGACTAACGGCTCCTTTCGGTGCGGAGACCCCTGCGCCCGCCACCCAGGCCGAGGCAGGAGGACCAAAAGCTCAAATCTGGCCTGGACCACAGCAACTTAGCGAGTCCGGCTCAGAATTAAAAATGGAAAAAAGGTGGGGATTTAGTTCGTTGCAAGAGCCGTGGTTTCCGCCTCCTTGCTGGTGTGTGTGTGTGTGTGTGTGTGTGCACGCGCGTGTGCGCGTGTGCTTGGTTGTATAAAAACGAGAAAGATGAAAGGGGATCTCTCCACTTATGCTCCATCCTGCTGAGAAGAGACAGCTGCTTACATTTTGTGGATGTTTTTCCAGACCCTTTTCTCTACAAATACTTAAGAATAGATATTTTACCAAAATTGGATCATATGTATTCTATTTTTACTACTTTAGAAAAGTCACTATAAGAAAGCCGTATTTCTGCGTCGACCCACACAATGCACATGTATTTGCAATCATACATAACTTCCAGCCACATCCATGCATGTACAACTACTTTAATCCAATTTACCGGGTCACTTTCTAGGAGAAAAACTTCTCAATGCTAAAACTGCTCATTTTGGGTGACTACGCGAAGAGCGGCTCAACCGCGCCCTCTAGTGGCGAGACGCAGCCCAGCCGGCCGCCCAGCCCTGGCCTCGGAGCCCTCGCCTGGAGCCCTGAGAGGGGCGCCCGGCGGGCAAGCGGATCGGGTCAGACCTGCAACTACGCGCTTGGGACGGCAAGCCTGGCTCGGGCTGGGGCCGGTTAGCACCGTGGGCGGTTGGTTGCCTGAGAGGGTGGTAGGTTTTAGCGTGTCTCCCAGAGTAATCAGTTTGAGGCCTCGCGTACAAACGCTTGTGGGGTAACCCTGCCCTGAGGGTGCGCGCTGGGGACTCCGAGAGCCAGGCCTGCTGCCGTCGGGGTCTCCTTGGTGCCGGAGAGCAGTGCCCTGGCCACGCTGCCGGCTCTGCTCAGCTCGCATCAGGCCGGCCCTGGACTGCGCCCCCTGTTCTTCGTCCTCACTGGCTCTGCTGCCTGGTCTTGGAAGAGCAAGGCTGTAATCCCAGCACTTGAGAGGCTGAGGCAGGAGGATCACCTTGAGTTCCAGGCCGGCCTAGCTTACAGAGTGATACATTATCTAAAAAAAGAAAAAATTGATTCCTGGAGAAGCTACCGGAGTGACAATGCCTGTTAAAGATACTAGGCTGAATGGGAAAAGTCACAACTGGTATTTCCAGGGCGCCTGGGTCCAGAACTGAGGCTCTGCGGTGTCTTCTCTGGATGTTGGAGCCTCTGGGCAGAGCGGGGCGCTAGAGAGAGCGGACAGGGCGGCCGGAGCTCTGGGCACTGGCTCTCGTGCTCCCGCCACGACTCAGAAGTGTGCGTCCCTGCGAGCGGCGTCCCGCTGCCCCGTCGGGCTCTTCCTGTGCTTTACCCCCTCGCTGTCCCGACGCGGCTGTGCTGACGGGATCTTTCACTCGGCAGGCGGTGGTTGGCTCGCGCGGTCACGTCCAGCTGAGGTTTCGGGGCAACTGGGCGCGGCCGTACTCGGCAAGCCTCTCGCTGAGGGCGCAGGGGCCCTCCAGGCCTTTCGACAGGCAGCTTATTTCGATCTGCTTAAGTAGTTTTTCAACCCGAGCCATTTTTCATTACGGCTGTTTCTGACCGTGTTTAACCGGTTTTATTTGTTTAAATCCAGATTTCTTTCACCAGCTTAATGGGAATTCACAGAAATCATAGCCTTTTAATTGAAACCCATGTGTTTCAGGGCCGGATACTGGGAAGGACCCCAGTGAGCCAAGAAAGAACACGTTTCGGAGCCGGAAGTGTGACCGCGGGGGCCCGGCCGGGCGTGGGGACGGACGGAGCGGGAAGCGGATCCGTGAAACAGCGTCAGGGCGGTTTTCAGAGCGGCTGAGCTCAGGTGGGCGGGGAGATAAGCTCCCCCAGCGGGGCCTGACTGACGCCGAGCACGGGCTGTCTGGCCTCCAAATCCGTCCCCAAGCAATGCAGACCCTGCGGGGACTGCGCTCTGCCTGAGAGCTACAACCGGAGCTAGAATCTTGCGTTTTATTTTTATTTTATTATTTATTTTTTAATTTAATTTTAAAAAAATTTTTTGAGACAGGGTCTCGCTTTGTAGTTCAAGCTGGCCCTGAGCTCACTATGCAGCCCAGGCAGGCCTCGAACTCAGCAATCCTCCTGCCTCTGCCTCCCGAGTGCTGGGATGACAGGCGTGAGCCACCACGCCCGGGGAACCTTGCATTTTAACAAGGGGGCTGGGTGAGGCTTTGGAAGACGAGGGGTCAGCACGATCGCAGGGACAGGGCCCATGGCAGTGCCCGTGGGTGCCGACTGGGTGCCCAGTGGGTGCACAGTGCGTGCCAGGGGTGCCCCGGGCTGCAGTGACAGCACAGACATAGCCGGGGGGGGGTGCTGCTTGGTCAGGCCAGAGGGAGGGGCGTTCACTGACCCGCGCTGCCCGGACCAACCCGCAGGGTGGCAGGTCGGTGGGGCTCGCCTGGCTTCTTCTCTCAGCCGCGAGGCCCAGGCTGTGCCTCCCTCCAGCCCGCGCTGTGCGTCTTGCTGACGGCGCTGGCCAGGTCTGCGCGGAGTGTGCCTCGGACGCCGGTCGGTCTGCGGGCGGTGTGGGGCGGGGCGGCGGCAGCCCTGGTTTTCCGAGGCCGGTGGTTGGTGGACCTGCTTCACCGGGCGGCTCGGCTCCGCGCTGGCGGGGGTGGGGGTGGGGGTGGGGCGGGGCCCGGCGGGCGGGGCTTCGGGAAGGACGCGACGGGGCGCAGCAGGTCCCCGGCCGGAGGCAGGGCCCGCTCCTGGTGCCCTCTGCGTCGGCGAGGGGGCGGCGGGAGGACCGGCCCGGACGGGAGAGACGCGGCCCCGCTGTCCGTCCCACCCCGCGGGCGGCGCCGCGAGGCTGACCGGGCCGAGGCGCGGGGACTCACAGGAAGCCGCGCGCGGCCCAGCTCGGAGCTCGGAGCGCACGGAGCCGCCCTCCCCTCCCTGCGCGGGTCTCCGCGCTCGCGCTCGCCGTGCCGGTCGCCGTCCGGGGCGCGGGCCGCCAGCTCAACTCCAGGCCCGCGGATCTGCAGGCGGCCAGATCGCCGGTGCCGGTGCCGGCTCAGGGTGGCAGCCTGTGGGGGCAGGAGCCGCGTCTGGGCGGAGCGGGACGGCGGAGGGCGGGCGTCTGGCTCCCTCCCCGGCCGGAACGCCACGCTCCCCGCGCGTGGGAACTGCTGCCTCGTGGACCGGCCGCGCCCGGCTGCGCTCCCGCCGGGACCGTGGCAGCAGGGCCCCGCCGGCCGGCCGGCAGCTCGCGCCCGTTCCCTTGGCCGCGGCAGTAGCCTCTGGACCCAGCTGCGGTTAGCGAGCACCTACCAGGCCGGTCGTACCTTCCTTCTTCCAGATCACGGCAGTGATGGCGCCTGCTGTGACCTTGCTGAGGAAGGGTCGCAGGGCAGGGCTTCTCCGCGTGTGCTCAGGGGCCCTGGCCAGTGGCGCTAACAGCACCTCTGACGGAGGGAAGGGAATGGCACAGCCTCCTCCCCAGCAAACCACCCTGGCAAGGAGAACAGGTGGCCTCGGGCCAGGCCGGCTGCCCTCGAGAGCCCAGTCCTCCTCCTTGTGGGGCCTCTGGCCCCCTCCGGCCCAGGGTGCAGCCACAGGGTCTCCGGGGGCTGCGGGAAAGCCAGGGCTCCTGGAGGGGAGCAGGGAGGCTCCTTCCACAGCCAGGAGAGCCCTCGCTGCCCGAAGCTGGTGCCCGCACTTCTGAAGTGGGTAGGGCCTCTGCCCACAGCGCTCCTGTGCGGGGTCCTGTGCCAGCGACTGCTGCCCGGGCTCCAGGGCGCTCTGCCTCCCCGCCCTGGAGCTTGGCCCAGGGCAGCAGCACCGGGCAGGGCTGGGCTGGGCTGGGCTGGGCGTGCTGCCGGTGCCCGGCAGAGAGAGGCCACGCGGGGGACGTGGTGGGAGGACGCCCCCTGGCGGTGCTTCTGCGCATCTGGCCATTTTCCGTGGGGATTTCTCCTGAGAACCCCACAGCCTTTGGGTGCAGTTGGGGCCCAGTGCCGTCCGGGCCGAGCAGGTGCCCAGGCTTGCTCTCTCCTCGCGTGTGCGGGCAGGGCCTGGCAGTGCGGGAGCGGGCGGGGCGTCCCCGAGCCCCTCATCGGGGCTCTTGGCGGGGAGCCCTTGGTCACGTGGAGGTTGTTCCTGCCAGGGCCGTGGAGGCCGCCGCGCGTGGGCTGGCCCGCAGCTGGCAGGGCCGCGGGCGTCTGGAGGCTGTCACGGGGTCACCCCCGGCAGATTTAGTTTGGCTCGTTTCCGGAGCCCCAAAGCTGTCTGCCCTGTAGAGTTCTTGGGGAAATGCCCACAGGTCCAGGAGAAAGCACCGAGGTTCAAACGGACCGAGGACCACGGTCCGCACGCAGCAGGAGCTGAGAGCCCGCTCCGGGGAAGCCGCAGGGGCCAGACGCAGCGACTCGGGCGCGGTCCTGCGGGGCCTGCAGGGGGGCTGAGGCCGCCCACGCTGCCGAGGCACGGCCCAGGCCTCGCCTCCTCTGGGAGACGCCTTTCTCCTGAGGAACCAGTGCCCGCGGGGGCGGAAACGGCTTTCTGAGGCGAGCGAGCCCACCTGACATCTGTGCACAGCAAGGCCAGGCCTAGCTTAATAGGCCGCTGCGCCCTCCTCCTCCAGTCTTTGACTTCAGTTGACTCTGGCGGCTCCCTGACCTCGGACCCTAATTTTTCCTTTCTTCCTGTGCTGCCACTGAAGGGCCTGTGAATGCCCCGTGGGGTCGGCCTTCCCTCCGTGAAGAACACGGGCCCCGCGGCTGCACCGCAGGTTCACAGTGATGCCGACCTGTGACTGTTTGGCGGTCTGCACTTTTGTCCTTTCCCTTTGCTCTTTGAGGCCCTGCACATCCCTAGGCTTCGGCAGAGACCGCTTTGGAAGCACTCACTTTCCCGTCTCCAGGCGGGTCTGGAGAATGTCCCGTGTGGGGTCTGGGCGGGCCGGCCCGGTCCCATGAGGGTCGAACTAGAAGAGGGAACAGGGAGCTGGAGACCCCGTGGGTCCCCACCGGGCACCGGGCCGCCCTCCGTGGTGGCCCCTCTCTGTGGCCACCTGCGTCCTTTAACGATCTTGTGGCCCCCGGTTGGTTTGGACTCTCCAGCTGCATGTGGAGAAGCCAGGGGCAGAAGCAAGGTCTGCCGGCCGCATCTCCGAGCCGCGAGGAGGAAGCTCAGCACGGGCCACGCGGGGTGCGGCGGGGGCTTGGGTTCCAGCGCTGTCCTCCGGGAGCCGGGCTCTCCTGCTGAGCCCGGCGCAGGCCCCCGCCCGGCCTTTCCCTGAGAAGAGCCGATGAGCCGTGGATGTGACTCCCCTCGCTCTGCCTTCTGGGTTTTGTCCGGTGGCTTCTGCTGAGGCCCGGGCTGAATTCCAGTCGTCCGTGCCCTCCCTAGCTCCGGACTCATGTCAGACACGCTCAGCCCCTGCAGGGGCGCGAGTTTGGATGTGCGCGACAGGAGCAGCCCGGTTTCCCCAGGTGAGGGGTGAAGGAGGGGTCCCCAGTGCAGCTTCAGGCACCCTCCTTTCCATTCCAAGCTTTATCTTCTTCCTTTTCTCGTCTTTAAAATAGCACAGGGGGGCTTGATCTGAGGGCCCCAGGATGCCAGCTCAGTACATGTGCCCGGGCTGCCCAGCCCCCAGGACGGGCCCCAGCACCAGCAGGCCCCTGCGGCTTCATATGGGTCAGCCCTGAAGGAAAGGGCCCCTGGAGACCCAGTCCTTCCGAGGCACAGACAGCTGTCTCGCACATCCGCTCAGGCTTCAGGACCTTCAGGGAGGCCTTGGGCCGCGGTGTGAGCCTTCAGGTGCTGAGATTCGTGCTGCTGCGCGTTTGGGTTAGATACGGGCACAGCTTACTGCAGAGCAGCGGGCAGAGGGCTCTGCGGAGCTTTCCCCGAGGGGCAGAGTCCCAGACCGGGTCTGGCACCGCCATCTGCGCCCCACACCTTCCGTGCTGCCGCCCGGGCTCCTGCCCAGCACACCTCTGGGCACAGTCAGTGCTGTGTGCCGAAAGAACTCTTCTCCTGTTGAAAATAAAGAATTAATGCCTAAGCTGTGCTTTCTGGGGGCGGAGAGCAGAGAGGGTTGTGCCCGGGGGCAACCACTGCTTTCTGCTTGGCTGGGGCCCAGCCCATCCGCGCCAGGCGGTCCCGGAGAAAGGGCGACAGGCCCTCGGTGTGAGCCGCCCGACGCACATCGACGTGATTTATGGTCACGGCCCGGACGGCATCTGAGTCTAATTACCTGGGCAGAGGAAAGTTCAGGAGAGCGCGGCTCAGTCGGCCGTCCAGGGATGCGCTTTACCAGGAGCAGATGGGAAAATAAAACACTTTAGTTTATGGCTACTTTTCTATGCAGGGGGAGGAGAAAGAACAAAAAGAGTTGCCAAAGTGATCCTTGTCAAGCGCTAATTAAATATTATTCATGATTAATTTTGATGTTGATGTATTCAGTGTTTTAACAGCATCATAAATATCAGAAAGAATGAAGTAACCGCTTTGTGTAGCCGCAATAAATCACACATACCGCAGTCCCCAGGCCGCCCCCGCCAGCCTCCTGTTATTACTTTAATACAGCACTTGCTAGTGACTTTTCCAGAATGTTATTATGGAATTTGAAGAAAAGATTTTAATCATGCTTCACTGTTGCCATATCATCTCAATACAAGCAAGTACTTTAAATTTAAAAAAGAATATTGTTTGTAGAGTCTGAAACCCTAACACACAAAGCTGTACAGTCGAGGATCTGCTGTTTGCTTCGTGGTAGTGGTGGCTCTGGGTTCTCTTCCACTGAGGTACACACCCTTCCTTTTAAAAAATTTAATTTTGAGACAGGGTCTTGTTACTAGGTTGCTGCCTGGGATTGGGACTTGCCACCCTCCTGCCTCAGCCTCCTTCAGTGTGGGATTACAGATGTGTGCCACACCTGGCTGCGATGTGCTTCTAAAAAGTATCTGGGTGGCTGGAAGAGGGGCGATGGATGAGGACGCGGGTGGGACCAGGCTCGCCACATGTGGCTTGTCCTTGAAGCCGGCGACGGGCCCAGGGCGCTCCTTATCATGGTCCCTATTTGTATATATTTTGTCATTTTCTATAGTAAAAATTTTAAATGCTATTTCTTTGAGAAGTTATTCCTTGAGAATTGTGGTAATTACTTCCGTTATAAGTATATTTTAAGTCATGAATCACGAGTTAGGGACCCCAGTTAATCTAGTGGGGCTGGTGGAGGAATGAAGAGGAAGAAGATGCCCACAGTGCCAGCTGGGTGCCGTGCTGCGCGGCGCCAGGGCGTCTCGGGGTAGAGAGCCCATGAGCACAGCGGCTCAGGTCCTGCCCCAGCCCTCGCGCACACGAGATGGCCGCGCGGGTTACGTGTCCCTCCCCTCGCCTCGTGGCTGCCGGGACGACGGCTCTGGGCGGGCACGCCCATGGCAGACGCGAGGCCTCCGCGCTCCAGAGCGAGTCCTGCTCGATTTTCTGCTTATAACGGGCCACAGGGAGTGAAAGCCACGCTGGAAGCATCGACTCCGACGGTCTGAGCAGGGCGAGGTGGGTCCAGAGCTGGCCCGGCTGCCCTGCTCCCTGCTCGCGCAGCAGGCGAGCGACCCGTGTGGCACGGGCCGGTGCGGCTCAGAGCGCCCCGCACGGCTGGGCTGGCCAGGGCCGGCGTGCGTGCAGGAAGAGCCTGGCCTCTGTCCCTCCCACCACCCGTGTCACCTCCTTGGGGAGACTTGCCGGAGGGGAGCCTCCCTGGGCGTCGGGTTCACTGGCTCCACCGCTCCGGACCTGTGGGAAGGCGTGGGGGAGGGGAGCGGAGAGAGCGGGGAGAGCGGAGAAGGCCCTGGGAAGCTCAGGCCGACGCAGCCCCAGGGTCCCGCTCCCTTGAATGAGGCCTCCCAGCCGCCCTCCCGCACGCGCATGCCCGATGCCTCAGTCCTGACGGAGGCGGAGCCCTGGGATCCACGGGCATCCAGGAGCAGAGCCTGGAGCTCCCCTCCCCCACCCACCGTGCCAAGTGCACCCAGGAATCCCCAGAGCAGGGCGCTCCAGACGGCTGGCACAAGAGCCCGGCCGCGTCTCCTCCGGGCCTCGGCAACACTGAGCTGTGAGACCCCGAAGCAGACTGTGCATTTCCCACATTTGACCACAGAGCAAACGTTCCTGTTCCGAAGGGACAGAGAGGCCCGTTCCAAGGAGCAATCGACCAAGACCAGATCGAACCTCTGAGGGCATTAAATCCTCAGCTCCAGGCCCTGCGCCCAGGCACATGGCTGGCGTCACCCGTGCACTCGGGCTTCGGGCGGCCCCAGCCCCTGGCTGTCCACGGCGGCCGCGCAGCCTCTCGTGGGCGCCTTTTCCTTCCTCTGCCGCGGGCCACCATGGGGTATGTGGCTGGATTCCGCCACACCCTTCTGCCATGTTGTTTCTATCTGCCACAGCCTTGCAAGCAACAGGGCCACTGGCCACGGGCCCACACCGCGGGCGGGGCAGCCTCCTCCTCCCTCTGACAAAGTCGCCCTCGGCAAATGCAGAGACTGAGGCTGGGGAGAGCTGGACCTTGCTCGAGTCTTGGGGCCCGGGAGGTTGACAGAGCCGTGGCCCGCTCTCCCCGGGAACGAGGTGCCTCCTGCGTCAGACTCCGGGTTCTTCGGCCGTGCGTGAAGGCGCAGAGTCGGCGGAGAAGGCTGGGAAGCGGCAGGTGCCGCAGAGCCCGGGTTCGCTGCTGTGAGGAGCAAGCGAGCCGTCTCTAGGACTCAGGAGCGGCGGCCCAGCTGGCCAGCCTGTGCCAGCGCCAGCGCCTGCGAGCTCGGGGCGCAGAGCCGCGGCCCACGGGGCCCAGGCCCTGCAGCACGGGAGGCCGTGTGGGGTCTCCGCTCTGTCCGCCCGGCCGGGTCGGTCCCAGCACCCTCCGCGGTGCCCTGTGGCCCGGCAGCACCCGACCACTGTGCTGGCCCAGGCGGCCACTTGTCAGGCACACATTCGGAGGACCTGCCCGAGGCGGCCCCCGCCCGCCCCGGGCTCCTCTCACCACCTCGGGTGCCGTCCTCCTCTGAGTCTGTGGGTGGCTGTGCCAACCTTACGCCCACTTATCTTAGGAGCATAAACTTGACCTATAGAAAATGTGCTGCTCAGAACCTTGTTCCATCCTGCGCACATTGAGGAAGAAGCGGTATTTTAAACCTGTGAATTAGACAGCTAACGGGAGCTCTGTGATTTATGTGGCACCTGACAGCTTGTGTCGACGGGCTCGCCCGTCCCGTTACACATTTGCCTCCATTACGCTGGGTAGGCCTGTTCACCGTCGCAGACCATTAAGATGTAGCCACCAGTGTTTTCCTAGGTGAAAGGGTAATTATTTTTGCAGCTTGTTCGTAATTTATTAGTAGTCAGTGGAGAACATTAGGGTAACGGATTCTTTCAAACACAGTCCCAGACCAGACGTGTGAAAGACGTAGTGGTCTCGAGGCTGATAAGAAAAGAGATTAGTGCAATGAGGAGCTCGGGTTTGGGGGCTGCTCGCCCTGTGGCTGATGGGCATTTCCGAAACAGGCGCTCAAGGGGCGTAAGAGAAACAGAGGAGACCCTGGGCCCGGGTGCGAGTCCGCCAGGCTCCGGCACAAAGCCGCGTCCTGCTGCGCTGCTCCCGTGAGGGCGCGTGCGTGCGGAGTGGCGTCAGGGCCACGCGGGCGTCAGGGACGGCGCCCGGGGCTCACCTTCCGCGTGCAGGAAAGACTCTAAGAACCCGCCACACCCCCGGGCTCCGGGTTAGAATTCATTTCTTTTGCTTGGGTGGAGACTGAACCGAGTATTTACCAAGCGAGGTGGGAACAGTGAGTCAAGGAACAAGAAGAGCACGTGAGAGGTGGAAGTCAGCCCGACGCACCTGGGGCCGCCGCGCACCTGTGTCCGCAGGGCGCTGGGGGAAGGGCCCGCCCGGTCCAGGCCAGGCCGGCTCCATCCCTTCCGTGTGGGGGCACCGGAGCCTGGCGAGGGGACCAGGTCGCCGCTGGGTTGCGGGGCAGCCTGACCTGCGCCGGCACCAGTTTCCAGTCTGTAAGGGCCGGTCCCAGCCCTGGCAGCTGGATGCCCTCGGAGCTCTGGGGCACAGGACGGGCGGCACCACGAGAGCTGAGATGACCCTGGCGGACGCACGTGCTTGCTTCCGAGTCTCCTAAGATCCCGGCCCCATGGCCCCAGCGCTCTCTTCACACCCTCGGGCGGCTCCCCCAAGGAGACGGCTCTCGCTGGGAATCAGCTTTGGACGTGGACGCGGCGCTGACCGGCTCGGGGACCTCACAGGCGGTGCCCAGGGCTCTCCTTTGTCCACGGGGAGGCCGTTGCTGGAGCGGCCGGGGAGCCGTCCGTCAGTCAGGCACAGCCGCCTGGAGGAGACCGAGAGGGTAGGGCGCTGGTTCCTTCCGGGCACTGCGAGCTTTTGTGGGTACAGCGGAGGGGGTTGTGGGCCTGCTGCTGCCAGGCGCAGCGACAGGGCAGAGGTGGCCGCGCCACGGCCCCTGTTTAGGTGCAGAGGGGGAGGGGGAGGAGCCGAGACCGGTGAGGGCCGGGTCAGGAAGGGCCTCCGTGTGGACGTCCACTGTGAGAAGACGTCAGCAGGGCCGCTTCCATGCTGCCAAGGACACTGCGATCCAGAAGACGGTGGGCGAGGCAGGTGCGCTTGCCCTGTGGGCCCCAGGCCTCTGCCAGCTCAGTGACGGGGCCCTCTCTGTGAAGGAGAGTCCAATCCGCTGGCTGTCAGTGCCCACCCCAGGGCTGGCGTGACCGTGCCACACCCCCCCCCCCCGGTGGCCTGTGGTGACCGAGTCACAGTCCAGCCAGTGGCCCTGCCCGGCCGCCATCCTGGGCTGAGGAGCCGCATTTCAGGAGTTTCCCCGGCGAGAGCACTGAGTGGCCGACTCCCCGCGGAGGAGGCCTCGTCCTAGTGGCGAGCTGGACGCTCTAGGGCGTCTCCGACCCACGCAGCCTGTCTTTCCCGCCCTGCACCAGGCCTGGCCACTGCCAGCCCAGACAGCCTGCTGCCCACAGGCCGTGTGCCAGGCCCTGTGCCCCTCGGGCTCTGCAGACAGTGACCGACGGCCTCTCTCTTCCTTTCCCCTTCTCACGGGTGCACAGTTGCACTGCGTCCCGGGCGCACTCACCGGGAGGGCTGGCCTGGGCACAGCACCCCCATGCCCTCCTGGAGGCTCTGGGAGCCCACCCGCTCCAAAGTGCGCCCAGAAGTGGACAGTGGCATAGACGCTGCCCTCTGTCTTCAGGGCTGAGGGTGTGGGTCAGACCAGGGACTGGGTGCCCGCTCTGCGACCCGAGGCCCCAGCCTTGGGATGGGCATGGCGATCACCTGGGCAGCGTCTGAGGGGCTCTCCTCCGGCCAGCCGTCCCCGCGGGGCAGATCCAGCCAGCAGCACGTGTCCCGGCCCGGGTCTGTGGGGCACGACTGGTGCCCTCCCTGGCTTGGGGCTTCTGTCCGTTGGGGATGGCGGTGGTTCCCCGGGGCTTGGCAAGTGTGTTCCTGGCACTGTTGGGGACCCAGGGCGGCATCTCAGCCGGTCAGAGACGCTGCCCCAGGCTGGAGGCTGAGCACAGCAGGGAAGGGCGGGTGAGGCCCCGAGGTCCTCGAGGGTTGGCA
The DNA here is from genome assembly GCA_004025085.1 of Thryonomys swinderianus. Classification (NCBI taxonomy): domain Eukaryota; kingdom Metazoa; phylum Chordata; class Mammalia; order Rodentia; family Thryonomyidae; genus Thryonomys; species Thryonomys swinderianus. Next base: position 36,385 of record PVIC010012980.1, read on the forward strand.
CCTGCGGCTCCTCTGCCTGAGGCCCAGGTCTCCTAGTGTCGCCTGTGCCCAGTCTGTGGGCGGGATGACCCGGATGTTGGAGATGCGGGTGACCCGGAGCTCCTTCCTGTTACGCGGGACTGACGCCTTCAGTCCTGCTTCAGAGCCACTCTGCCCGCAAGGGCTCACTTGGCACTGCCGCCAGGCCCCGGTGCCAGCTGTTTCCGCAGAATTTTGTGTGACCGGGACCTGTTGGGGTTGAGATCCGATCCCGGAGCAAGTGGCCCTGTGTCCTTTGCGACGCTCCCTCCGCTCTGTGACCCGGTGCCGGGCCTGCAGCAGCCGAGGCTGCACTGCGTTCAGAGCCCGGGCTGGAGGGGCTGGGGGCAGCCAGGAGGAGCGGGAGCCGCAGGCCGAGGGGCCTGGGAGACACCAGGGCCTCCGGAGCTGCTCCCCTCACTGCCCACAGCACCCGCTGCAGGCTCTTTTCTCTGTGTGACAGCGAAACGTTTTAAAAATGAAAACCGCATTTCATTCGTACTGTCTGCCAAAGCTGTTTTCTGGGGGGCAGTCACTCGGGCTCCCCAAGCCTGGCTTAGGGGCAGACACCGGAGGGGACCTTTCCGCGGGGCCGGGCTCGTTCGCAGGCCCGGAGTCCCAGCGCCTGGCGGCCCCAATAGCCTGCGTCGCAGAACCTACTCTCCGTGTCCTGGGGCCCCAGGCCAGGACGTCCCGCAGCTGTGTGTGCAGCCGTCCGTCTCAGACGCCCCGGCGCCCGAGGTCCCTGGGACAGGAGCCCGGCCCTCCCGGCCCTCTGCAGAGCCACCGCCTGGCCGCGTCACCTGGCCCGGGCCCAGCCACGTCCCCCGCGCTCTCCCGTGGGCAGCGGCTCCACTGAGACACACGCGCACAGCCAGCTGCTCGCTCCCGCAGGCGCCTGCCTCAGGGGCTCGAGTCCTCACCCACCGCCACTGTCGCTCCGGGCCACGCCGTCACCCCGAAAGGCCCTTGCGCCCTCTGCCCTGCTTCCAGCGCCTGGCAGCCGCTGCCCCTCCAGCCCGGTCCGCTCCCCTGATCCTCTCAGCTCCTGCGGGCGAGTCGCCCGTGCACCGTCGGGTGGCCGCTCTCGCCTGGCAGTGGGCTCCGTCCCTGCCGGTGTGTAGCTCAGGGACCGTTCTCTTTCATGGTCAAGGACTACTCTGCAGTATGCTTCGCCCACCTTTTACTGAGCCGCTTCTGACATGTCGCCTTTTTGCGTCACCTGAATAGCGCTGCTGTAAGGACCTCGCCCGTCTGCTGTGTTCCCTGTGTCCTGTGCCCTCGGGGAGGACCCGGGAGGGAGCGAGCTGCGCGGTCGGGTGTGGCCGTCCCGGCTGCCCGTCTGACAGCTGGACACTGCAGCCTCTCGGCGACGCTGCTGCGCACCGTGAGATCACGGCCCTGTCCCGAGCCTGGCTCGGCGTCCCGTCTCCTGCGCACAGAGCGCTTCCACTTTTAGCAGAGGGTGATTCTCAGGCCGTGAGTGCGAAATAAGACAGACTCTTAAGGGCTCGTTGCAGAGAGACTAGAAACGCCAGTAAACGGAAGAGAAGCCCCGGCACGCACCGGCCTGGCCCTGGGGAGCCGCCCCGCGCTGTCCCCTTCTTGAGCGGCCTTTCCAGGCCCGGGAGGGAGGTGGAGTCGCGGGCCCGAGGGGGCCTGGCCTCCGCGGCTGCGTTCCCTGCCCCCCCCCGATGCCAGGCCACGGGACCGTGACCTGCAGCCCGCGGAGCGTGCTGACCCCGCGGTGTGGGCCCGCTCGGGGTGCAGTCGTGGGGACCTGGGTCCTCGCACCCCGGTCTTCAAGGGGTGATCACACCGGCCGGTCAATGAAGAGAGGATGGCGAGGCAGCAGCCCGTCTGCCCGGAGCCCCGCGCCGCCCGGGTCACAGGCGGGTCTTCGCCACCCACCCGCGGAGGAAGCCTTCTTTCCCTGTCTGTCAGCACGTGGGTCCGGTCTGTATTTCTCCTTCTTCCCTTTGCCACGAGGGTACGCGTGCCACGCACGGCACGGGCGGTCACTGGGCCACGGGGGCACGCCGCCTGTCCTCCCCAGCCCTGCTGCCCCTCCCGGCCTCCCGGCCCTCCCACCCGCAAAGTCTGCTCCTCCAGAGCTCCAGGGCTCGCTCGGGCCGCCCGGTGCTGCGCGCTGGCAGAGCTCTAGACAAGCCGGCGTCTGGAAGAGGAGGGCGGTGAGGCCCAGCGGCCTCGCCCTGGTCTGGGCTGGCAGCGGCTGCACCCGGAAGTCACTGCTGGCCATCATGCCCGGAGCCCTGGCTCTGGGCCCTCTGCCCGAGGGGAGGGCTGGAGGGAGGGAGGGGGGGAGGGCTGGAGGGAGGGA
>PVIC010012981.1:0-38773 GCA_004025085.1 Thryonomys swinderianus
GCTGGCCCTGAGCTCACTATGGTGCCCAGGCAAGCCGCCGCGAACTCAGCAATCCTCCTGTCTCTGCCTCCCGAGTGCTGGGATTACAGGCGTGAGCCACCACGCCCAGCATTATATGTGGTAACCGGGGATCGAACTCAGGTCCTTACGCTTGCGAGGCAGGCGCCGGAACCACTGAGCTAACCCTCCGGCCCAAAATGTGCAATTTTGATAAAAACAAAAACAATATGGAGGATGTGTCTTCTTAGGACAATTCACCACCAAAAGGTAACTACTGCCTTCCACAAGGACTACACAATCTAAGGGAAGCAGATCAGGGGATATGAAGCAACAAGGACTTGTTCTTCAGGGTCAAGGGCAACACACACTTTCACATTTTTGGTGGTCCATGGTTCTAGGGGCCAGTAGGAGGACAGTGGGTTTGGGATTAGGTTTGCTATGGCCATTAGGTAGATAGAAAGCAGGTCTGCAGTCTCCCAAAGATGCTCCAAGCTATGGAATCAACAAAGTAGAAAGCAATTGGCAGGAAAGGGAGGGAGGGGCAGCGGTATAGAAGATGCTGGGGACTTTGAAGGGTTATAGCTTGTTCATCTGCAGCTCTGAGAGTCAGAAAGAAGCCAGGAGGGTCAGAGCCTGGGATTTGGGGGTTTCCCAGGCCTGTCTCCCATGACTCAGATGGAATTTTCTCCCTAGAACAGAAAATAGGTTGAGGGTTTTCTCTTTTGTTGTTAGGTCTCCTTATCTCTTTAGGACAATTTTCTAATCTATGGGAGAATAAAGGTCATAGGGAAAGTTTAATAAAAATATGAATCCCTAGGCTCCCTTTTCAGAGCTCCTCACTCAATAGGTCAATATTTTATTATTTTCTAATCACAGTAGCAACATTACCCTCTTTGCAACATAGACATTTGTCTTTGGCTGAAAAATGTTATGCAAAATCTCTCTAAGTAAGTGTAGAAAAGAATTATGAAATGCAGGACTCTGGCAAGCAGGCATCTTCAACAGAGAAGCCAAGCCCAGTCTTTCTGGTGGAGACATTCTCATGAAGACATTAGGTCATATGAATGGTATTTCACACTGGGAGTCATGATGCTGCATCTAAGGAATGCTAGTACAGGGCTCAGAGGTGTGTTGTAGGGATGGAGGGTGTTGGAGTTGCCTGGCAACCTGAAGCAGTGGTCTTTCAAGAGTAATTTACAAGCCAGGTCCAGCCACTGGTTATTGGGGCTAGCATGGGCCAACTTCAGAGTTTCTCACATGAGCAAATGGCTCATGTATTTTAGAGAAGGCAGAACATGAAGCTTTAAAGCAAAAATATTTGTGAAATCTATGGCCCTTTATCAGTTGTAGGTAGGCTTTTCCACCCAACTTCTCCATTCTTGAAAGAATGAGCCCAGAGGGAAACTCTTCATCCAAGTGTAACCACTGGCCTCTCAAACATCTTTTAGACCAGTGCTGTCCAAATGAAATATAAAATATAACATGAGTGACACATGGAATTTCTACTAGCTATATTTTAAAGGTAAAAAGAAAAACATAACATTGATATTAATCATTTATTTCATCTAATCTGATAGATTCAAAATACTATCTTTCCATGTGTAATCTGTATTTTAAAAATTATCAATAAATATTTTACATTTTGGAACTAACTTTGGAAATCTAGCATGTATTTTACACATAAAATACATCTCAACTTGAACCAGCCACACTGATGTACCCAACAGCTGTGTGTGGCTGGTGGACACTGTGGTCAGCAGAGCTCCAGACCATGGACTGCCCTGGGACAGGGTAAGCTGAGACTGTGTACTCGCTACTGCCTGATGGGAAGCCATGCACTCTGATTAAGTGTGATGTGCTCTCTAAAGAATCCTGTGTTGAGGGCTTGATCCCCAAGGAAATGAAGCTCTGAGGTAGGATGCAAAAAGGCGATTGGCTCACAAGACCAATAACCTCAGTAATCCACTGACAAATTCATTAGCCAAATAGGCTCTTACGAGTTTGAGGACTGAAGTCACTGGGGCTATTCCTTGGAAAGGTATATCTTTTCTCAGGTTCTTTCTCTTGCTCTCTTTTTTCCTGGCTGCTATCAAAGGATCATGGCCCCTCTATCATGCTGTTCCTGCCTTGCAGCCTGATGACCATTGTCCAAAGCCTCTGAAAATAAACCTTTCCTCACTTTTGGGAAGATGTCAGAAGGATAAGCAGCAGAGATACAGCCTCTTGAGATTTGGAGTCCAGAGGTTGGAATGTAGTAAAATGAGGAAGAGGAGAAGGAGGTAAATGAACCTCAAGATCAGCAAGGATCTGAGGCTAGAATTGGAACCGACAAGGAATATGAAGGGTGGGACCTCAACACCGGAAGGAGGCAGCAACTGATGCTTTCTCTCTGAGACTCGGCTTGCCACTTGGGAAGAACAGCTCACACCTGTGGATGCATGATGACTACTGGTTACCCCTGGAGCTTGGATTACAGTGACTGCTGAGTTACCCTGTTTAAGATATCCCCCAGGACAGGGCAACTGGCTGGCCACCATTTGGAAAAGGGTGAGAATTCAGACCAGTTGTGGGTTGGCTTCATTTAGCAGCTCCCAGGATCAGGGTTGGGAGCAGCCAAGTTCAAGGTGGATGGAGGTAAGGGAGCTCAGTTAGAGCTAACAAAGAGCTGATTTCAAGTCAGCAGGAGCCACTTGGAGTGTTATAGGCTGAACAACCTGGGTCCAAGCCTGATAGCTAAAAACCAGAAGCAGCCTGAACTTCAGTGGAAGTTACCCAATACCCTACTATAGTTCTACTCTAGGCTTGTTGTGATTGATCAACACTGGGGCCTGTCTGCTCCTCTGTCTACCAGTGATAGCAGAGAGAGGCCCTGAAATGGATATTTTATTTTTCTTTTTTTCTTCCTTTTCTTGTTTCATTTTTTATCTCTTTTTATTCATTATTTGTTCTAGTTTTGTTGTTTTATTCTGTTCTTATTTCTGTCTCTTCTTTCTTTCCTTCTTTTCTTCTTCACCATTTTCCTAAAGCTTGCATAATCTTCCTCTTTCCTATAACCTTGCATCTAATCTCTTTCTCTTGTTCTATTTCTCTATTTTTTTCACTAATCCCTTTTAAATTTTCTCCCCCAAAGATAAAATTGCCAAATTGAGGGTATACTTGCTATATATAATTTTCTGGTCTGTTTCAGATTTTGTCATATAACTACAGATCTTCTTCTAATGGGTAAAGATAGTAAATTAGGAGTTACCACAATTTGTCATTTTCTAGGCTGTGCTTGATGCTATTGTTATTACTGATTATACTATTTTAGCCAACATGATGTAATTGTTCTAATCAGTTGTTCTTCCTTGTATGCCAAGACTGAGATGACCGAAGGTCATATGTAATACTATAAGCTGGAGCCAAAGAACCAGGGACTAGATCAAATAGGTAAAAGCTTCTCATCCCCAATCAATTGAAGAAGGAAGATCTTGCAACAGACTCAAAACCCAAAAGCCAGCTAACCCTGGAAGATATTTCTGAGCAGTCATTTCCTAAGGATTCTCAATACTAGCAATAAAGCTAACTACCATAAGCAAGCTACAACCATCAGTGCAGTAATTAAACTAAAAAAATGTTTAAATGATAAGACATGGTAGCAAGATGCAATCCCAGACATTCAGCTCTCCAAAGGTAAACCTATGGGGCAATGAGGTAGAACAATTCAAAAGCCACCCGTCTGGACTCTATGAAATGGCAACTGTGGAAGTAACAAAGTAGATGAGTGAGACTTTAGAAAAAAATTAAATTAGAAGTAATATCTCAGATCAGTATAGAGGTGATGACGATAATGAAGAACATGCTTAGTTAATCTACAGTAGATACAGATTTTAAAAATAGAGGAGTTTAGGGCCGGAGGGTTAGCTCAGTGGTTCTGGGGCCTGCCTCACAAGCACAAGGTCCTGAGTTCGATCCCTGGTAACCACATACAATACTGGGCGTGGAGACTCACGCCCACCAGCAATCAATACCACATACCACAGTGCCGGGCCTGGTGGCTCACGCCTGTAATCCCAGCACTCAGGAGGCAGAGACAGGAGGACTGCTCAGTTCGAGGCTTGCCTGGGCTACATAGTGAGCTCAGGGCCAACCTAAACTACAAAGCGAGACCCTGTCTCCAAAAAAAAAGAAAAAAAGAAAAAAAAAAGAGGAGCTTAATAGAAACGTTAAACACAGTGTCAATCTGTGAAACTGAAAATGTAATTAAAAACATACCAACAAAGAAAAATCCTGGTTCTGATAGCTTCACTGCTGAATTCTACAAAACATTTTTTGGTACACCAGGGGTAGAATTCGAGCCCTTGTGCATCCAAAGTTGGTGTGGTACCACTTGAGTTTAATCCCCAGCCCTGAATTCTACAAAACTTTTAAAGAAGAGTCAATGCTAATCCTTCTCAAACTCTTTAATGAAATTGAAAGGGAAGCAGTATTCCCAAATTCATTCCTGGAAGCAACCATTACCTTGATTCCAACACGAGAAAAAGACCCAACCAAAATAGAGAACTGTAGGCCAATCTCCCTAATGAATATTGATGCAAAAATCCTCAATAAGATACTGGCAAACAGAATACAGAGAATTATCAAGAAGATCATACACCCTGACCAAGTTGGATTTATCCCAGGGATGCAAGGGTGGCTCAACATGCGTAAGTAAATAACCGTAGTACACTATATTAACAGACTCAAGAACAAAAACCATATGGTTATCTCAATAGATGCAGAAAAAGTGTTCAACAAAATTCAACACCCATTCGTGAGCAAAACCCTACAGAAAATTGGAATAGATGGACTTTATCTTAACCTAATAAAAGCCATTTATGAGAAACCAACAGCCAGCATCATCCTAAATGGTCAAAAACTGAAACCTTTCACACTAAGATCAGAAACAACACAAGGATGTCTGCTGTCACCACTCTTGTTTAATATAATGCTGGAGGGCTGGAGGGTTAGCTCAGTGGTTCCGGCGCCTACCTCGCAAGTGTAAGGACCTGAGTTCGATCCCCGGTTACCACATATAATGCTGGGCGTGGTGGCTCACGCCTGTAATCCCAGCACTCGGGAGGCAGAGATGGGAGGATTGTTGAGTTCGTGGCGGCTTGCCTGGGCACCATAGTGACCTCAGGGCCAGCCTGAACTACAAAGCAAGACCCTGTCTCCAAAAAGCAAAAAAAAAAAAAAAAAAAAAAAAAAAAAAAAAAAAAAAAAAAAAAAAAAAAAATGCTCAAAACATTAGCCACAGCAATTAGGCAAGACACAGAAATTAAAAAATAAAGATAGGTAAGGAAGAAGTTAAATTTTTATTATTTGCTGATGACATAATTCTCTATATAGAGGATCCTAAAAACTCAACCAAGACTGCTAGACTTAATTGCCAAATTTAGTAGCATAGCTGGATACAAGGTCAATGCTTAAAATTAATAGTCTTTGTATACACAAATAACAGACACACTGAGAGAAAAAATTGGGGAGTCAGTCCCTTTCATAATAGCATCCAGTAAAATGAAATATCTAGGAATCAATCTAACAAAGCAGTGAAAGACCTCTATTCAGAAAATTACAGGGATGTGAAAAAGGAGATAGAAGAAGATATCAGACAATGGAAAGATATCCCTTGTTCCTGGGTAGGAAGAACCAACATCATCAAAATGGTTATACTCCCACAACTACTATATAGATTCAGTGCAATCCTGATTAAAATCCCAACAGCATATTTCACAGATCTATAGAAAAACATCCAAAAATTCATCTGGAACCACAGAAGACCTAGACTAGCAAAAGAAATTCTAAGCAACAAGGACACAGTGGGAGGTATTACAATCCCCAACATGAAACTTTACTATAAAGCCACTTTGCTATAAAACTGCATGGTACTGGCAAGGTAACAGATCTGAGGATCAGTGGAATAGACTAGAACATCCAGAAACAAATCCAGATACACTAAGCCACCTCATCTTTGACAAAGGAGCCAAACATCCTCAGTGGAGGAAAGATAGCCTCTTTAACAAATGGTGCTAGAAAAATTGGGCTTTAACCTGCCACAGACTAAAGCTAGACTTATCATTTTCACCATGTACTAAACTAAAGTCAAAGTGGATGAGAGACCTAAATGTTAAAACAGAAACAGTAAACCTGCTGCAAAACAGGTTAGGTAGAACTCTTGGAGACATTGGCTTAGGGAAAGACTTTATGAACAAAACCTCTATAGCATGAGAACTATCAGAAGAAATCAACAAAAGGAATCTCATCCTATTAAAAAGCTTCTCAGAGCAAAGGAAACCACCAGCAGAGTGAAAAGACGACCAACAAACTACGAAAGAATCTTTACCAGCTGTCTCTCAGACAAGGCCTACTATCTATAATATGTGAAGAGCTTAAAAAATCGGTCCCCTCCAAATTTAAAGAACCTAATTCAAAAATGGGGGTTTGAAATGGGCCAACACTTCTCAGGGAAGAAGTAAAAGCTTCCAGGAAGTATATGAAGAAATGTTCAACTTCACTGGTCATTTGAGAGATGCAGATGAAAACAAAACTAAGATCTCATCTCACTCCACCAAGAATGTCTGCTCTCTTGAAATGAGCCAGCAACAGCCAGTAGACTGGTACAAATACTATGGAGTTCAGTGTGGAGATTCCTCAAAAAAACTAGGATATTAGTGTTCCCATTTTACCTGCTATTTCCCTGCTAGGAATGTACATAAAAGAATTAAACAAGTCATACCACAGTGACATATGTGCACCCATGTTTATAGCAGCACAGTTTGTAATAGCTAAATCTTGGAAACAACCAAAATACCCATCAAGTGAAGGCTGGATAAAGAAGATGTGTTTTTTTGTTTGTTTGTTTTATATAAAATTGAGTATTACTCTGCCTTAAAGAATGATAAATTTGAGTCACTTTTACTCAAATGAACGTATCTTCAGGACATACTCATAGATGAAATAGGTCACAGGGGTGTAAATATATCTTTTCTCTGGTATGAGAAACTAAAGATGTAAATGAGTTCTAGATTGTATGATGGATATTTTGAAACAGAAAATACTGAAAGGGAAATGGGGTGGAGGAGTGAGTAATGAGGGGTAAGAAAATGTAATAGTAATAAAAAAAAGGAAACAAAGCTTATGTATATAGGGTTGGGGGATTGTGAAGTGGGTAGGAGAAGGGAAAAATGAGAATTAAATCGTGTCATATGCTGGTACAAATTTTCAGTATTGAGTGTGATCATGTTGTGTATATACAACATACCAGTAAAGATTTTTTTAAAAATAGAGGAGCTTAAAAAAATTATGGAAACCATGAATGCTCAACATAAGAAAGAAATAGAATTTATAAAACAGATTCAAACAGATATTAAAACAGGAGATTAAAACTTCTGTTGAAAAAATATGGAGCAGAATGAACAAATGTGAGGACAGAATATCATATCTAGAATATCAGATATAGTAGCAATCATGAAAAGAAAAATTTCTTAAAAATAGCAAAGGACCATGAAAAACCAATCAAAAGTTGCAGATGGCACAAAGAAGAATAACATAAGATTGATTGGAACCAGTGAGAAAACAGAAAATAGCACAAATAACGTTTAAAAAACAACTATTCACAGAAGTAATGGGAGAAAACTTCCCAAGAGTGGAAAAAGAATTTGACATACAGATAACTAAGACATATAGAACTCAAATTATCCATGATCAAAATAAAAATTCACCAAGGAATATAAAGAGTATAGATTCTAGAAATTCAGTACAAGTACAAAACATTAAAAACTATTAGGCCTGGTGTGGTGGCTCATGCTTATAATCCCAGCACTTAGGAGGTACAGGTAGGAGGATTGCTGAATTCGAGGCTTGTTGGAGCTACATAGTGAGCTCAGGGCCAGCCTGAACTACAAAGCGAGACACTGTCTTAAAAAAAAAAAAAAAAAAAGCTGTTAGAGAAAAGAAACAAATTACCTACCAAATAAAGCCCATCAGAATCACAGCAGATTTTTTTTTTTTTTTTGAGACAGGGTCTCGCTTTGTAGTTCAGGCTGGCTCTGAGCTCACTATGTAAACTAGGCAACCTTCGAACTCGGCAATCCTCCTGCCTCTGCCTCCTGAGTGCTGGGATTACAGGCATGAGCCACCACGCCCAGCACTGTGGTATGTGGTATTGATTGCTGGTGGGCATGAGTTTCCATGCCCAGCATTGTATGTGGTTTCTGGAGATTGAACTCAGGACCTTGTGCTTGCAAGGCAGGCGTCAGAACCACCGAGCTAATCCTCCGGCCCCATAGCAGATTTCTTAAAACACACCCTCAAGTCAAGGAGTGAAGTATTTTAAACCCTCAAAGAAAACAACTTCTAACCCACATTGATGAATCCCACAAAACTCTTTCAAAGTTTGTGGAGAAATGAGATAGTTCCATGACAAAGAACACCTGAAGAAATCATGACCCTTAAATGAGCACTCCAAAATATTCTAAAGGACATTAAATAATTGGATAATGGAGACTACAACTCCATGAACCCCAATAAAATGAATCTACCAGGCAAGGCAAGCAATTGAACAGAGGGGGGAAAGAGGAACCAACAACAGGAAAATAATATGTAAAGGATAAGCCAGTACATATCAGTTATAACTATCAATGTAGATTTCAATTCAATAAAAAGAAACAGACTGGCAGAATTGGTCAAGAAACAAAGTTCAACAATATGCTGCATACAAGGAGCACATTTAACTCAGAAAGAAATTCATAGATTTAAAGTCAAAGGATAGAAAACAATATTCTATTTAACAGGAACCCAGAATAAAGGCAGGGCTAGCTATTCCATTTGCAGACACAGTGACTTTCAAGCCAAGACTGATCAAGAGTGATGAGGAGGGCTGGAGGGTTAGCTCAGTGGTTCCGGCGCCTGCCTTGCAAGCGCAAGGACCTGAGTTCGATCCCCAGTTACCACATATAATGCTGGGTGTGGTGGCTCACATCTGTAATCCCAGCACTCGGGAAGCAGAGACAGGAGGATTGCTGAGTTCGCGGTGGCTTGCCTGGGCACCATAGTGAGCTCAGGGCCAGCCTGAACTACAAAGCGAGACCCTGTCTCCAAAAAGCAAAAAAAAAAAAAAAAAAAGAGTGATGAGGAGGGACACTGCATCCTTGTTAAGGAAACAATTTAAAACAAAGAGAAACCAATCATAAATATATATGCACCAAGTACCAGTGCACCCAACAATATTTTAAAAAATGGACATGAAAAATCAAATAAACACCAATACAATCATAACAGAGGGTCTCAGTGCTTCATTGTCACAGATAGACAGCTCAACTAGACAAAAACTCATAAGGAAATATCAGAACTGAACCATACTGTTGAACAAATGGGCTTAATGTCTACAGAGTCAGCAGCATAATACACATTCTTCTCAGCTGTACATGGGACATGCTCCAAAATAGACCATATACTGGTTCACAGAGTACATAAGGGAATATGCATAGTGAGTGCAAAGGAATTGAAATTATCCCATGTATATTATCAAACCATAGTGCAATGAAATTCGTTATCAATGGCAAAAGAAAGCACAAAAACTTAATGAACACATGGAAATTGTAACATCCTCTTGGAAAACCAATGGATCATAGTAAAAAAATAAAGAAGAAAATAGGCAGTTTCTACAGTTAAACAATGATGTGCATATAAAATGTAAGAACTTATGAGATGCAACGAAAGGATTCCTATGAGAAAATCTTATAGCAGTGAATTCCCGTATTGAAAAAACAGACCAAGCTCAAATAAATAACCTAATATTGATCCTCAGCTTCTAGAAAAGGAAGAGAAAGTCCGGCCCAAGGATTTACAAAGGAGGCAATTATGAAGATCAGAGCAGAAATTAATGCATTGAAAATTAAGACAACAATGCAAAGAATTAATGAAGTAAAGACTTGGATCTTTGAAAGATTAAACAAAATTGATAAACTCTTAGCCAACCTTATCAAAAATGGAAAGAAAAGACTCAAATCTATACTATAGGATTAAAAAGGATGCAATCACAACAGATCATTAATTAACAAATCCAGGTCATTAATACCCTGAGAGCCTGTACCCTAATAAGATAGAAAGCACAGAAGAAATAGACAAATTCCTACATTCATATGAATTATGAAAAGCTAAATGACAAAACAAAAATCAACCCATAATACATATCGATAGGGCTGTTGGGAACAAGGAACCCTGCTCCACTGTTGGTGGGAGTGTAGACTGGTACAAGTACTCTGGATATCAGTGTGGAGATTCCTCAAAACTCTAGGATTAGAAGTTCCATTTGGCCCAGCTATTCCTTTTCTCGTTATCTGCCTGAAAGAATTGAAAGCATCCTACCACAGTGATATACATACCCCCATGTTCATAGTGGCACATTTTGTAATAGCTAAATCATGGAAACAGCACAAATGCCCATCAGTCAATGAATGGATAAGGAATATGTGGGGTTTTTTTACACAACGGAGTACTATTCCGCCATAAAGAAAGATAAACGAAACATTTCTAGGTAAATGGATGCACCTGAGACTATACCTATAAAACATATAAACATGTACGTTTAAAATATCACATTGTTTCTTTGGTGTGTGAAACCAGAAGGATAAATAAAGACCAAAATGTATAGTAGAAATTGTGAAATAGGAAGAAAATATTCAAATGGGAAGAGAAATAAGGGAGGGGGAGGGGAAAGGAAGAAATGGAAAAAAAAGAAAAAATGAAAACAAATCTTTTATAAATAGGGAGGAGAAGAGGGGTTGAAGGGAAGGAAAGGAAAGGGGGAAAAGAAGAATCAAAACTTAACATGTGCAGGCATAAATTTCCTATGATGAATGTTACCATTATGTATATCTAAAATATGCTAATAAAATTAATTTTTAAAAAATAAATTAATAAAACTTTCCTGCCTTAAGTTGCGTATGTCAGGTATTTTGTTACAGCAATAGGTCAGCCTCATCTTCCCACCACACTGCAAAGCCCTGAAAGGCAACAGTCAGGATCAGAACTAGTTTTTCGGAAGCAAACTCTTCTTTTCTGGTTTTCCTCTTGGTTTTGTTTTTCAGTCAGAAGGTCTCTTGGGGGGTTGTTAGCAGCTGTGACGCTTCTCCTACAGATATAATTTCGCTTACAATTTCAGGAGGTTCATGGACCTCTGATGTCCAAGAGTGAGAGTCCAGGGACCTTACGTTAAAACTCTCTGCCCTAGAGATTTGCCCATATGCACTTTTCCTGTCTTTAAAATCAAATCATTCTGTTGCTCCAAAAATAGAAACCATATCCACAAAGAAATTACAAAGTTCTGCAGCTGGAAGCAAAGTGGAATGAGATATAATTTACTTTCCCACCTGCAGGGACGCAGAACTCTCTCTCTCCCAGGAAAACTGCCCTACATGGGGGGGAGGGCAAGGCCCGCCTGGTGCATGGGAAAGTTCTTCCTAATAGCTCATCTAAATCATGCCTGTTTCAAAATGAACCTGTCTTCTTTATTCAGATTTACTGAGTAAACAACAAAATGCTCATCTTGTAAAGCTATTAAGATGGCCCTGTTCCTTCCCCCAGTCCCTTCAGGGAAAATAACCAGTCTTTGACCCATTATCAAAGTGAGTTTATTTACAATGCATTTGCTCAGAAGGATTGGAGCGCTGGTCTCTGCTAACCCAATGATATGTCCGATAAGACCCAGAGGAGGAAGAGCAGAAGGGAAATGAGCAGCCTGAGATCACTGGCAGAACCCTAGGGGAAAGGGTAGCATTTTTCAGCAACTCATTTCCTTTGCCTAAGGAAGTGGCATATGATGACTGAGAAAGATAGGAAGCAGGAGGTTTTCAGGTCCTTTCCTAGAAGTAGCTGCCACAAGGATGATCCTGTCCTGTAGACAGGCTGTCACTAAAGCTCCCACTTACTTTGGGGACTGTTAATCAGATGATCTTCAAATAGACTTAGTCAACGGACTGAGAGAAATAATGTTACATTATTCTGAATTTCATCTCTTCACTGACTGCAGTTTGAAAGCTTTGAAATGCTTTATAGAACAAAACCACAGAGCTCCTTTTCTGAAGCATGATTAAGTCAGAGAATAGTAAAACTCCTTAGACCAGAACTAAAATCTCCCCTGAATTCTCAAATTCAAGAGAAAGCATGACAGTCTATGTATTCCCAAAACAAATATATTCATTAAACAATAAAAAGCTGGTGAATATAAAACTTCATTTATATTAGAGTCTGATCTGAGGATCTGGACAGAAATTGTTCCATCGATATCTTTTGTTGGGTTTGCAGTTTATCTATGCCAGGACCCTTCATTAGATTGTAAAACTTCCTAAAGGAGTCAGAATTGTACAATCAATGAAACTGAGGAAAAACGTAGTAAATTCCCTGAAGTACATAGTGAGTGAAAAGCAGACTCAACACACTGACTCTTTACATCTGTCCCTTTTGCCACCCCAGGCTAGCTGGAAGTTTGTGGAAGCCCGGGTTTAAAAGCCCCGAGCCCTACAACCCCTTCCACTGACCTTCCCCTGACCTCCTGGAGCAAAGGCAGTTTGAAATTCATTCCTTCCCTCAACTAACACAGCAAGGATGGAAAATCCACCAGCTCCCCAGTCTCTGTCTCAGCCAGTTCAGAGTTCTGTAGCAGAATATTATGGACTGGGAGACCCCAATAACAGAAATATATCCAAGGAAGCTGGGCAGTCTGGAATCAGAATGCCGTGTTGGTCAAGATCCGCTTCTGGGTTAGCAGACAGCCATAATCTGTTGTGTCCTCATTCAGTGGGCAGCAGAGAGCGATGTCTCTACTAATAAGGAGACTAATAAGGAGACTCCTACCAGGAGGGCTCCACTCTCACGATGGAATTACTCACTTCCCAACTACCTCGGAAATTTGGTTTAACATATGAATTTACTCACAGCAGTTTGTGGCAGATTTAATCCTACTAAAATGGCAGCTTCAATCGTTATATAGTTCATACTTTTCTGTTCCTTCAAAATCTTGAGGGATAATGTTAATAATCATTAAGAAGCCAAAGGTGACCCAACAGCTCAGCCGAACAAAATGAGTTAAAATATTCTAACTATCCTCTCTCTAGTCATTGAGACTTTAATTTCTCATGGTAGGAAGGTTTTGAAAAACTACAATAAAACATACCTTTTTGTAATACTGCTCCTGTCCTTTTTTTTTTTTTGAGACAGGGTCTCGCTTTGTAGTTCAGGCTGGCTCTGAGCTCACTTTGTTGCCCAGGCAAGCCTTGAACTCAGCAATCCTCCTGCCTCTGCCTCCCAAGTGCTGGGATGACAGGCGTGAGCCACCACGCCCGGCACTGTGGTATGTGGTATTGATAGCTGGTGGGCGTGAGTCTCTACGCCCAACATTGTATGTGGTCACCAGGGATCGAACTCAGGACCTTGCGCTTGTGAGGCAGGTGCTGGAACCGCTGAGCTAACCCTCCGGCCCCTCCTGTCCTTTTTTATAATACTGCTCCTCTCTTTTTGTTTTTGTATGGTCTAGATTACAATAAGTGCTCTGGTAACACTTATTATAAACAGTGATATGAGGAAAGAAAAATGAAAGACTTGGAAAACACAATTTAACGAAGTATAAAGATTTTTAGACAGGAATTTTATTATTCCCACATCACAAGAAACAATAATTTCTGTATTGCTTTAAGTAGCTCCATAAGGCTCCCAGTGAGGAGCCATACCTACTGAAACAGAGTTGACTTATGCTAGGCAAAGAAATCCAGACATGTCTGTGGCATCAGAAGTAGCTTTTAAAGGATTCATCACACAGGGGCAGGAGCCTGGGAAGAGCAGCCTTCAGGCCAATATACCGGTGCGATCCTTGGAGACATCTTTTAAGAGAGAGGTGTGTTAAAGACATCTTTGCACAGACACTATCTTTGGCTTGAGTAACAGATGCTCAGAATCTAGACTAGAGTACATCATCTGGCTATGCTTGAGAGTTCCCCTAGTAACTACCCTTGGATTGGATGGAAGGACAAATTTCTCTGGCTAAGTAAGTCAGTAGTGAGGAGAACAGGAATAGATGAGAAAGTTCGGTTTTGTTCCCCTCTTAGTAGAACTCACCAAAGTCTTTACCCCTAGAAATACTGAAAAGGACAAACTAAGTCTGTTAGTAACCAAGCTCACACCTTGAATGTGCTAATGAAAAAACTAAGAGCTTTGGAGGCACCACATCTTTTTGGCGAGAGGGATGAGACTCTACAGAGTTACTGGAAAACTCACTTTCTGGAACAAATCCACTTGGCCCATTGGAGATGGAAATCTGCAGAGAATAATGATGACCTGGGAGAGAATGTTCCAGGATCAGACCTGGCTTGGGGCTGTGTGTGGCCTTCCTCCACCCTTCAGAGCTCTGTCTGTAAATATATCTGACTTCTTCCTTTCTGCACACAAGTAGGGATCTCTGAAGAATTACTACTGAGGATATGGGCTAAATGGATTACTTACCTAAAAAGTTTTAAGAAATCTCTCCTTAAGGAAACAAGTCTGTAATGTGTTCATTTTGAGGAATTTTAATACTTCTGTGTATTTATTAAAGTAAGTCTCCAACTTACTAACAAGTTCTGTCTGGTTAGACTCATTTGTTAGTTAGACTCATTTGTAGGTTCAACAAAGTGAGTTTTGTACCTTTGACAGATGTACAATATAATGCATAAACAAGCCAAACCCTCAAATGCCATACACCATAGCACTGTATAGTAAGCACACAACAGCACTCAGAGAATATCCAGCAAATATTGATAATGTGAGGTCCTTTGGTCCCTGTGAACATTAGCAATTTGATGTTCATAAGTTGCAGACTACTGTATATGTACTTGCCAAGCCATGAAATAAAAATTAGCCTTCTCACCTAAAAACAACAACCAATCGATCAATAAAAATTGAATCTTCTGTACCCAATCATCAGTTTTGGGTAAATCTAGTGTAGTTCACTAAAACAAACAAAAACTTTTAGAGAAGCTGTGTTTGACTTTCCCTAATGGCTATTCCTATTTATAAATCTAATTTGTTTGCACTTAAAAAACCACTAAGAACCATGTTCTTACTTTGTATCTACATGGTCTGGAAACAGACCTTTATGTGTCAGGAGACAGGACCAGAGCAGGTTATATGGAGATCTCAGTACAGAAAGGAAAGAAGTTAGGGCATTGTGATAGTTGGGGTGTGGGCTGAAATCAGATGCTTCACATAGGGTTGTCAGTGCCTCCTAAAATGTCTCCTAGAGAATGAATGAACAGATTGGTACTGGATGCTGTCAGAAAAGAGTAGGGGAGGACAGAAGTGGGGGAAAAAATAGAGAAAGGAATAGGGTCTAATAACAGGACTCAGATGAAGGACTGGATCTTTCTCATGATTTTCAGCCTGCTAGAAAGAACCCTTCAACTTCAAAACTGTCGTGTTTAAATGATTTACAACATGTAAATCATTTACATTTTAACATCCATTAGAATCCAATGTTAATCCATTTTAATCCAATGTTACAATATTTGAATCACAACAGACAAAACGTGGAAAAGCCCATATGTCCATCAGCTGATGAGAGGGTAAATTGACATGGCCACCCAAACCTAGAACACTCGTGGATGGTAACACACAATGAAGTACAGATGTATGCTCTAACACAGACTCACCTCCTAAAAGGAAAAAGAGTACATATTATATGGCCCCCTTTTGTATGCAATGTCCAGAAAATCCAAGCCCATACGGAGCATTGTGCTGCAGATGGCAATAGAGCGTGATTGATGGCAAATGGACACTATACTTGGGAGGGGGTGAGAAAAATGTGTAATCAGATTGTGGTGATAGTTGTGCCACAGGTCGTTAGGGCATGGCCAGCCATCTGGGAAATGGCTGTGATTCATCAAGCACAGAAAACCAGTTATAGGCCCTGTGCCTGGGAGCAGTCAGAAAATGCTATCTTCAATTCTCGTGAGAACTCAGACAGGCCTTTGCGAGGGCTCCCTACATCTGACCTCAGCTTGAAGGATGGCAGATACAAAAAGTAGCTGCCATTAAGTTAGTACTTAATGTCATCATGTCTTTCAGTGGCCACTCTGCCCTTTGCAGTGAAATTCTTTTCCAACTTCTAATTGGTCTGTACTCACTCTGCAGAGTATATTTCTTTTCTATCTCTAATAAACATAACAACTTGTTTCCTTTTTTGTTTTGTCTTGACCAGTTCTTTGGTCAAAACAGTGAAGACCTTGAAAGAATCTTTAGGAGTCTTCAAACATGGAGAACGTGATATCAGCCCACAATTCTGTGACTTAAAAATAGGTGATTTTATGGTATGAAAGTTATGCCTCAATAAGTGTTAAAACTACTATCTGACTGTATTGTGATTATTAACTATTTAAGAAGCCCCTCATACTCTATGTGTAAGGCTATGTGTATGTTTTGCTTTATTTTTCTCATTAGGCAGCAAGAATGTGTTCGGATATTGGTGTTATAATTAAAGAAGTGAACTCCCAACCCCCCTCCCCCCAGACCCTTGGGCTCTCACCACCACACCATCTATGAAAACACATGACACTTTCTCTAAGTGTGAGCCCGTCAGGGTTCCCTCGGGTCCAGGGAGGGGCTGATAAGACATCCGATGAGGTGACACCTGGTGTCAAGGACAAGGAATGCCAAGCACTGGTGCAAGGGGAAGAGTGACTTCTCAGGTGGAAGGAAACATGGGAGAGTTCTGGGGAAATAACATCAGTAAAACCAAAGAGGAATAATAAGTCAAGCTAGCAGAAAAGTTTTACATCCGTCCATCCACAGGCTTTCCTCAAGGCAGATGGTTTTGAATTGCTGTGAACAGCCTCATATTTGCATAATGACTTTCCCAGTTTTTTTTTCCATTATCTCCAACTAATTTCCTTAGAATAAGGCTGTTATTTTCAGACTACCCCTTCCTTTAGGAAATGGTGTGAGCATAAGTAATGTCTGCCTGGGCCCACTCAGTTGTCAGCCAAAGGCGGCTGCTCCCACAGGGAGCTGAGCAAAGGTCACAGCTAAGCCTTGGAAAGGGAAGAGAGGGAGGCACAGGCCGTTGGGGAAAGGACAGCCAAATAAGAGTCCAGAGGGAAAATCATGGACCAAGTGATACTATCAAAGACAATGGGAAAATCTTCCCTATCATTTTCAGAAAAATGTATCACTTCAGAAATAGAATTTTCTCTGACATGAATCAACATACATCGAACCATTGCACTGTGTGGCCTGACAACATTCTTTATCAACATATCTTGGATGTGACATGGCCTCATTTAGGCGCGAGGTTACCAATGGTAGCTATCTCATTTTGACTGCAATGGCTTTTTGTTTTGCTTTGGTTTCATTTATTTGTTGTTGTTTGTTTGTTGTGTGGTACCGGGGATTGAACTCAGGGCCTTCTCATGGAGGTCCATCACTTACCCTTTTTTATTTTTTGTTCTGAAACAAAATATCTCTAAATTGCTGGGCTTGAATTTGCAGTCCTCCTACCTCAGCTTCCCACAGTGCTGAGATTAAAATCATGCACTACGATGGCCAGCATATGTACCTTATCAAGGTTTTATAGGTTTACCTTAGAGTACAGGTGACCCAAACTGTGAAACCTGTACTGTAATATGAGGTAGTCTGTTTGGTTGTTTGGGGTGTGGGTGTCTTTACCTGTTTTTCTGGCTATACCCGTGAATGTGATCTAGCAGCCAGTAGGAACCAATCCTGCTACCAGACAAAGGAAACCATTTACTGGATTAAATTTTCTAAATCTGTCTCTAGAAAAATTTTATTTCCCATTTCACTCCAGATTAGGTTTATAGCACACTTTAGATTTAACTAGACAGTGTGAACTATTTATAAAGGCCCTGAACATGGCCTAGAAACTCAGATTGTTAGGCAAATATGTAAACAAAAATAAAATAGTAAAAAAAAAAAGTTTTAAATAATATTTACATTTAGAATTTTTTTCCCTGCACGGCACCAAGACTTCTGGCACTCTTATACATTTCTGGCTAGCAAGAGTTGTTGATGTAGCAATGTAGACAAGATAGGATCAGAGATGTTTCCATACCTTCTATTACATGTCATGGTAAGGAAGGGGTCAGGGCTATGAGCAGAATTCCATTCTGTAGCTGGTAAAATCTCAGTGAAGTTTTCTTTATCTGATGTCGGCTAAGAAAGAATACGCCCTGGTTTGCAATGAAAGAGGGTCAGAACATTTCACCCTCAAAATGTACTTTGGCATAATGATTATTTTGAGCTGAAGGCAAATTCAGAAACAGCAGATACAGGACGGGCCTTCTGGTCTCCCCTTTTTATCTGAATGCAGAGCATAGATTTCTGGTGAAAAACTACCTTCTCTGCACCAGGAAGAGGAGAACGTTACTGGATGTGGAGAGACAACACCAAAATAAATTTGGGCAAACCTACTGCAATAATATCTGTCATCTGTTTCCTCAGATACTTATCCTCATCACTTTTCTGGCCCAGCCTAGACCCTTTTTCCAATTGTCTTATGTCTCCTGAATTGCCAGCTTGAACTACAAAGTGAGACCCTGTCTCAAAAAAAAAAAAATCCAAGGGTTCTTGAGAAGCACACCATTGTTTGTTACAGTGGTATATAAGTTTTGAACCTCTTTGTTTTGGGTCTTCATTTATTACATAGTAAAGCCTTCATATATATGTAAAGTCTCCCCACTGTTAATTCATTTTTTGTCAGTTTAATTCTCAGGTCCCAGCCATGGAAACTAAAAGGATAGAGGAAAAAATCATTCCCTTCCTACATTATGGTTCCTAAATTTTCAAACCAGCTTTTAGTACTTCTTTAAATTACCCAGGGGTTCTTGGGCTGGAGATTTAGCTCAGTAGTTCTGGTGCATGCCTCGCAAGCACAAGTTCACTGGTTCAATCCCTGGTAACCACATATAACAATCCCAGGTGTGGTAACTCATGCCACCAGCAATCAGTACCACACACCACAATACCGGGAGTGGTGGCTTATGCCTGTAATCCCAGCACTTGAGAGGCAGAGACAGAAGTGCTGTGAGTTTGAGGCTTGCCTGGGTTACATAGTGAGCTCAGAGCCAGCTTGAACAACAAAGTAAGACCCTGTCTCAAAAAAAAAAAAAATCCAAGGGTTCTTGAGAAACACACAATTAAAGTAGTTAGTGATAAAAAATGTTCTGTAGTCCAATTTTCTCTAAACAACATCTACAGTATATCAGACATTCTTTGGGGGACACAAATTTTCCTTCTTGACTGGAAGAATTTTGTTTTTGTCTGTCCTAAGATATATTCTCTACTTTAAGATATAATCTCACTATAAATATATAGAGTGTTACTATTCCCCTCCTCAGAAATGACAGTGATAATCATGCAAAGCTGAAAAAGAATTCTGTACAGGCAAGGAGGGGAAGCTACTACAGCATGAACAGATTCTGGTGGGTGATTTAGAAACACCAGTCTTTCTTAAGCAGGATGGGAGGAGGGAGAGTTTTTGCTCACCTACTGGGACCTGAAACAGAGATTCAAATTTTGATTAAAATCAATAAGGTTGGACCGGAGATTTAGCTCCTGCCTCACAAACGCAAGGTCCTGAGTTCAATCCCCGGTAACCACATACAGTGTTGGGTGTGGTGACTCACACTCACCAGCAATCAATACCACATACCATAGTGCCGGGCATGGTGGCTCACACCTGTAATCCCAGCACTCAGGGGGCAGAGACAGGAGGATTGCTGAGTTCGAGGCTTGCCTGGGCTACATAGTGATCTCAGGGCAAGCCTGGACTACAAAGGGAGACCCTGTCTCAAAAATAAAATAAAATCATCAATTAGGTCCACCACATCAGATATCACCCTGAAGGACTTTGGAAACTTATAAAGGCAAAGAAAGAAATCAAACATTACTCAATCTATACTATAAAACAGAGAGTAAGGGTAGCTTTGCAAGTGTTTACTGGGAATGATTGCATCTAATAGCAAGTAACAAGTGACTTTGCCTGGTGTGAGCTGCTGATCCCCCTCCCCTAGGGACCCACAGAGGGCCTCCCTGGGTGAGCCAGGAGCAGCCCAGCCCATGTCCTGGCCTTGCATCATCCTGGTCTGCACCCCCAACCCATTTCCCATTGGGCCAAGCACCTCTTTGCCCAGAGCAGCAGCCGGCCCAGCATGGCAGCTTCAGTAAGACAAGCTGTTGAGAGATCACAGGCCTTATGTCTACCATTGCTGCAAGTTTCTTCTAAAGTGGAGCCTTTTGGAATTGTGCTCTGAGCATGTTCAGGTTCCTTTAATGAGCTCCCTGGCAAATACCTGCGTCACCTGCTGTTCTGTGATCAGCTCGCTCAGCTAGGCCCTGAGCGGTAGCTATGGGGACAGCTTTAAGAGCCTGTGATATTCAGCGGGAGGAGAGGAGCTTGTCAGGTCAGGTTTTCTCAAATTTAAGAGCCTTAGGATGTTTATAGGTGGTTCTTAGAGGGAAAAGCAATTCCAGAAGTGGGTTTTCTTTTCAAATGTAGTTTTTATTGAATACACAGGAAAAGCATAAGTGTACTTACAAGGGCTTGCTGCATCTGGGAAAGTGAATATAAGAGCATGTGAATGTCAGTCATGACAGCACTGAGCCTGAGTTGACACACATCATAGGGGTGACATAAATGTATCCTATGTGTGGTATATGTGTTAGGAAAGCTTTGAATACCAAAGCTTATGTATGTGTTAGGAAAGCTTTGAATACCAAAAAATAGAAAGCTTTGTTAAGAGTAGCTTATACAATTAATTTTTTTTTTTTGAGACAGGGTCTCGCTTTGTAGTTCAGGCTGGCTCTGAGCTCACTATGTAGCCCAGGCAAGCCTCGAACTCAGCAATCCTCCTGCCTCTGCCTCCTGAGTGCTGGGATTACAGGTGTGAGCCATCACGTCTGGTTACAATTAATTTTTTAACCCCAAAAGCTAGAGTGAGATGCTCAGTGACTACAGAGAACCCAGAAGGCCTTTGCAGATTCCTGCCCAGGGTTCATCGCCACACTGCCTCTGGGCACAAGAGGCAGGTGCCTCTCCAGGCAGGGTGTTCACATAAGAAGCAACTCAAAGGGACACAAGGCGGGCTCCACGAGCTTTCCCTCTGTGCCTGCCCTTTCCTAGTCTTCCCAGCAGATTTCCTCTGTGGCTCATGGGAGAAAATGAGACCATCTCATGGCCACCTTCTAAAGGGGACCGGAAAGTGAGTGTCTGACAAAAGGGAACAGGATTACCACAGGTGCTTTACAGAAAGGAGGATCCACAAAGCACAGGCATGCAGATCCTGCCCCAGGTGGGAGGGACTGGTGGGCCCCAGTGTCTGATGTCCCTGAAGTGTGTGCACCACACAGCCCGCTGCCCTGGATCAGACTCTGGGACAGGAAGGACTTGAGTGCAAAGCTGAGTCGTGTTCTCAAACTCCTTCTGAATCAAAATAATACAAAATTAGAACTCTACAAAGGAAAATAAGCATTGTGGACCTAGGTTCCCAAAAATCTGCAACGTGGAGGCAGATGAGCGAAGACAATAAGTGACTGGGGAGGGAACCGTGGTCAGGGGATCTGAGCATCACTGAACAGCAGCTCCTGCTTTGCCTTGCTCCTCTGTCTTTGCAAATGGCATTTCTCCTGGTAGGCAAAACACAAGCGAACAGAAAATGGAGCCTGATGTTTGTCTGATGGAATTTAGAACAATGTTTCCTGTACTGATTAAGACACACTTCTTACTTTAAGAATGTAAAGTCTTTAATGCCATTAATTATAAAAATATTTCACTCACAAAGAAGGTATTGCTTAGTGACCAAAGGTAGGAACTCTGAAACCAGATAGGCCTGTGTTCATGTTTAAATTTATCATTACTGGGCCAGAGGGATAGCTCAGTGGTTCCGGCACCTGCCTCACAAGCGCAAGGTCCTGAGTTCGATCCCTGGTAACCACATACAATGCTGGGTGTGGAGACTCAAGCCTATCAGCAATCAATACCACATACCACAGTGCGGGGCGTGGTGGTTCACGCCTGTCATCCCAGCACTCGGGAGGCAGAGACAGGCAGATTGCTGAGTTCGAGGCTTGCCTGGGCTACATAGTGAGCTCAGAGCCAGCCTGAACTACAAAGTGAGACCCTGTCTCAAAAAAAAAAAAATTACCATTACTACCAGCCTTGGTCAAATCTCAGTGTTTCTCATGCAAAATGAAAATCAAAACAGCACTTCCCTTAAGTCACCCATGAGTCTTAAAGAAGCCAACACACATTAAACACATTAAACTCATTGCCAACATGTGGTAAGGCCTCAACATTACCAATCTCAATACTCTTCTTGTTTTGTTTTTAATAAAATAAAAGAATGTGCACCTATTTTTAATTGCTAATTATAACAATTCACTTGTGAGATCTTCCTTTGGTTTTGGTTTTAATCCAGGCCTGAATTACATCTTACAACCTCTTTTTATTGGCATTCTGCCAAGAAAGTATAATTCAAAGAATATTTTGCAGTGTAGTTTGATTGCAACACTCTAATTAGACTCTTACTGTATAAGCCCATGGTAGTAGATTAGACTACACCTAATGGAGTTCCTGGATTTTCCTAATGGAATTAGATCCCGGGCTGCAGCTGCTCCAGTTTGCTGTTAACCCTCTGTGTTCTGAGCTAGAGTTTTCAGGTGCAGTAATCTGGGAACAGTTTGGTAATTGCTGGGTAATATTGGTCTTTCTCCTTAGGCCTCCATCAAGAGAACTTCTCTAGCACTCCATGTCTTCTTCTCTATCCTCAAATAGTTCCTCCTTAGATGCCAGGTATAAAATGGAACTACACTGTTATCCAGGAACATTACTCCATCTTGCCTTCAAGAATATCATGAGAGGCTCTGTCCAATACTCTGTTAAATCTATGTGGGTCTTATTTGCCAGGTCTAGCAGCCCGGCAAAGGCACTGAGGGTAGATAGGATGTTTGTTCTTAGTATAGTTCCCTCATCTGTTGGACAGTAAGAGCCAAGATGACAAGAACCATGTATTTTGGTGACAGCACTGAGAAACAAAACAGATAATTTTTTAGTAATTCACAGACTGACCAAACTGAACCCATCTGAACTTCACAGGTCACTATTTCTTTCTTTGTTTCTTTTTTTTTTTTTTTTTTTTTGAGACAGGGTCCTGCTTTGTAGTTCAGGCTGGTCCTGAGCTCACTATGTAGCCAAGCCAAGCCTCTAAGTCAGCAATCCTCCTGCCTCTGCCTCCCGACTGCTGTGATTACAAGTGTGAGCCACCACACCTGGCACTGTGGTATGTGGTATTGATTGTTGGTGGGTGTGAGTTTCCATGCCCAGCATTGTATGTGGTTGCCGGGGATCGAACTCAGGACCTTGCGCTTGCGAGGCAGGCGCCAGAACCACTGAGCTAAATCTCCAGCCCCACTATTCATTTTAATCTATAAGCTTTTGTGTCTTCCTATTAATAGTTACTTTCTGGAAAATGTCCATGATCTATATGAACTATGTGGAGCTCATCTCCAGCCCCCCAGCCTCTGAAGAAGATCTAGACACTTGTGAAATGTCTCGCCACAGCTAGGCCTGATAGAAAACATTATTCTTTCCATCATACAATCTAAGCAGAGCAAGATACAGATAAAGTCACCTAGAGAGTGACGGGCATGGAGTGGCCCATGGATGGTTTTAGATTTTTTAACTCCAGATGTTTGAGGTGGTCAAGTGGTACTCAATGACAGCCTCTTTTGTCCCCCTGTTGTAAGTGATTTTAAAAGAAAATATTTACTAAACATGAGGCAGGGGAAGGTGGAATCTGCGATCCAACATTGCCTGACTGAATGCTACTGTGTGGCGTAAGCAGTCCAAATATCCTTACCCAAAGGGCTTTGAGGCAGAGCAGACGTTAGATTTGTGACTGGAAAAGACCAGGGCTGCAGGTCATGACCGTATTTCCACTCCACACAGAACTCAGGAAGTGTGACTCGAGATAAAGAATAAAAGCGCCTGATTGTCTGTGATATTCTGGAAAAGGTAAAACTAGAGACAGTAAAGAGATCAATAGTTGGCAGGAGCTAGTAGGGAAGGAGAGAAGAATGGGAACATGAAGGTGTTTAAGGACAGTGGAACTACTCCGCGTGACGCTGTTGTGGTGGACACACATACCCGTACATTCATTCAAACTCAGAGAAGCAGTAACACAGAGAGGAGCTCAACATGAGCTGTGGGCTTTGGGTGATAATGTCGTGTCAGTGTCAGTTTATTTATTATAACAAGTGCACCACTCAGTGGGGGCTATACATGTGTAGGGTAGCAGGTATAGTATATGGACAATCTCTGTAGTCTCTGCTCAATTTTTCTATGAACCTAAAACTTCTCTTTAAAAGATCTCTATCTCTAAGCACACTCTGAGTGTCTAGCTGGAGTGAGGAAGAGGAAGCAGGAGGCTTCCACGGCTGCCAGAGTGAGCCAGGGCTGTGGCCAGAGGGTCAGGCAGAGACCGCTCCCCAGCAACACGCAAAGCCAAGGACAGAACTTGCCACAGTTGAAATGCTGCAGAGGGTGAAGACCTCCTCTAGAATAAAAGACTGGCATCATGTGGTGGCCCTGAAAATGTACCACACACATCTCCTCCTATGGGATCCTAGCTGGCTGGCAGCCCCGCTGCTGCCAATCCCTACACACCACACACTCCGCACTCACTAGTGAGATGCAGGCTCTGAGTGTCACTTTGTCTTGAGCATCTCATAGACCGCTTGAATCTTTGGAAACTGCAGTGTAGTCTGAGCTGTTCTAACCTTTCCTGCTTCCTTCCCTTCCTCCCTCCTTTCCCCTTTCCTCCTTTTCTTCCTTTCTTCTCTCCCTTCCTTTTCTCCCTCCCTCCTTCCCCTATGTCTCTTCAGGTCTTAGTTCTGCATTGTAGTCCAAAAGCTCTTCTTGCTCTCTCCATCAAGGAATTCTTGCACCGTCGGTCCCACCCTGGACTTGCTTCTTGGCAGATTCACACGAATTCACTAGCATTTCTTTCCCCATAGGATGAGGATTGATCCACAAAGAGATAAAACAACAGCAGTTGCCTTGACCAAAGTGCAAGAAAGACCACAAATATTTCTAATTTCCTAATCAAGCCAGGAACAAGCCCCCTTCATGATCAATCATAAGGCATGTGTGTCTTCCATACTTAAGACAGGGATATCATACTGTGTTAAGAGTTGATATAATGGTTTGCAATTTCAGCCATTTGAGATGGCAAGGGGGGGCATCATAGTGCTGGTGTGGGCAGCACACCCAGCTGGAGGGCAGCACTTTCTCTAGGTGCCCACCATGGGTCTCAGGTGGGCTCAGGTGTCCACAGGGAAGAGGTAAAGGAATGTGTCTCTCCACCCTCAAAGGTTCTTCTCCTGCTCTCACCTCACAAATGTTTACTGCTTCGTTGCTTCGTCCTCTGGACATGAGCTCTGTGAGACCACAGACTGTGTTGATCTTACTCGCTGCTATACCCCATCACTCCTCAAGGTGTGTTCAAGAAGTATTTGCTGAATAAACACAGACCTGGGTGCACAGTCACCTTTCTTTAATTCTGGGCAGGCCAGCTTCTGAAAGTTAGGTGGGTAAAATGAGGAGCAGTGTGGAACAAATCCTCAAACCTCACAGTGTCCGTAACTGAGAAGTAGGAGACTCAACACTTTGTCACTGGGTCTCCCTGTGACTGCTGATACCTGGAAGTGGTCCGCTCAGCACGATGCATCTCCTCTTGTTCAGAGCCCCTTCCAGGGATGGAAACTGATTTCTTTGCAAACCTTAAATGCTTCCTTGTCTTCTACTCTTCTCAGAATGTCACTCCCTCTTGCTTCACCCTCCTATAGTGCTGGGATTACAATGCTGAACACCACATCCATCTCTTACATATACTTTATTCAAAGGATTGATGGTTATATAGCTTTGTTTTTTTGAGATAATGTCTCACTGTGTGGTGAGCATTCTGCTTCAGCCTCCCAAGTGCATAGAGTAATGTACCATCATGCCTCGCTTCTTTTTTTCTCTTTAACCAATTTCCCACATAAATTCTGAATTGCTTTTGGATATAGAGTGCAATGTTAAAGGTGGAAAAGAAGCTAATAGAGAAATATAAATATAAACTCTTAATAAATTGACTGAATTCTATAATATATTCAGACCATGAAGATAGGAATGTAAAAATAAAATCAGTGCCCAAAACCAATTACAACGGTTCACTTCTTTTTCTGAAATGGAACTGAGGGTCTTATTTTGAGCTATCTTTTATTTCATTAGATTGTTGCAAAAAATGTTTTGAACAATAGAAGTAGAGTTGTAATTATAATTTATTTTTAGTTTTTCTGTATTAACTCAGTCATTTCCTTCAGTTTAACACAATTTACAAAAATATCCATTTGTTTATAAGCACATTGTGAATAGTAGAGAGATGCTTTACTAATTTGATAATTAAGAGCCATTATTTGGCTGCAGAGGACCAATTAAGAAAGAAGATTTCATTCTCTCTCTTCCACACATGGCTCACACACACACACATCTGACTAAGCTTACAAAACCAAGAAGAATTAATCACCAAACAGGTCCAGCCATCTTAATCTGGGGACCATCAACATCCAGGATATAAGTGAGTAGGCTTCATTGAAATCTATTCAATATTTATGTGTAAAATGTTGTGGCAATGTTAATAAAGGCATTATTTTCTGGATCAAGAAACTATAATTTCCAAAATGTTGGGAAACCAATATACTGCAGGAATGGTAGATGAGAACAATTATGCTTAGAACATCTGCTTGGTCCTAGAAATGTTGGCTCCTCCCATTGCACCGCCAGAGATAACAGGGGCTCAGTGGATCCCAGAGCCTTTTAAGACAAGAATGTGAAAGGTAGACAAACCAGAGAAAGCAGTGACTGACCATTTACAATGCAATTAATGATTTACAAGCACCCACAAATTCTCACAGGCATTGGGGGTAAGTTATCTTAGAACATCACAGTGTCTTCAGCCTGGAGCATTAGGGCATCTGAGAAAGTACATGGAGGGGAGGGAAGAACACAAAGTCAAAATGGAGAGAGTTGTTTTGCCTTTGGCCTGAGGCAGAAAAATCAGCAAATGTTGGTTTGTAGGATGAGGCATAATTTTCAAGGAATAGGCAGAATCTTCTTGTTTAATTGCTCTACAACAGATGGAAAGACAGGAAAGACAGATGCAACCTCTTCCTCTAGCAAAATCCATCCTTTCCTCTTTCCTCTGGGTTTCTCCTGATTCAGTTTCATAGTCTCAGGTGGTCTCAGGCCCACAAGTGTGCTGCATCCTCTCTCCCTTTTTGAGTTGCGGAAATGTGCTCAAATGGCTTTGCTCTATCTTCAGTGATATCACACTGGTAGCTTGCAATTGATTTCAGTGGGAGCACTTACATCTTAGAACCAACAAGTGCTACAAATTAGGATCCAAGCTGTTAAACCTTCACTAGCATTTGCCAAGGAAGACACTGTGGCACTTGGACAAACTATAGCAAGGTAAGAGAATAAATCATCCAATATCTGGATGAAGAGTATTTTTGTCACAAGAAACAGTAATTGCAAGGCTCATCATGCAGGACTGCACTTGATGTTCACAGAAAAGCAAAAGAGGCCAGTGAGACCAGAGCAGAGTGAATGAAGGAGAGCATGGTAGGGGGCAAATTTAGAGACTGATGATAGGAGAGAAGCAAATGTGAAAGACCTGTTAGGTGAATAGTTCAAGAAAAACGAGGAGCCAATAAAGAATGTAGAGAGTGTAAAATAACATGAGTGTGACTTGGATTTTGAAGTAATTATTCCTTTTAATCTTTTATATCACTTTTGTTTTTTGGAGATAGGGTCTCACTGTGTAGTTCAGGCTGGCCTTGAACTGACTATGTAGCCCACATTGGCCACAAACTAATGGCAATCCTCCTCTGTAGCCACTCAAGTGCTGAAATTAGAGGTGTGTGTCATCAGGCCCATATCCTTTGTATCTCCTTTGTAGTGAGTAGTACCAGAAGCCCAACAGTAGACAGAGTAAGAAATGGTTATATTCTGGATGTGAATAGAATAGAATTATTATTAGCAGGCAGACCTTTCCAATATAATTTTAATAAAACCTAGTGAAGTGCCAGGCTTCTTGTACCTAGAAATAATCAGGAGGAAGCCTGATGGTGACTATCTGGAGATATTCTACAGGAGTGTCCCATGTTTGAAGGAGCAATGACCTCTAATATTCTACAATGGCAAAGAGGTTTGGCTATGAGACAAAGGCTTGTGTCATAATTTGATAACTGGGTTAAGACAAAGAAGCAAATAGAGTTGGATATATCAATGGAGCAGACTTCGAATTCACACATGGATTTTAGTAGATTTCTGAGATAAAACCTTTTGGAGGTAAAGTGGGTGCCAGAGCAGTTTAGTGTGCGTGTCGCTCTCCATGGTGCTGAAATGGCGGTCTTGAAGGGGTGCGCTCCAGGGAGGTGAGATTCCTGGGCGTACGCAATAATATGAAATAGAGATGGGATGAAACAGTGAGGTTACAGGATATAGAAAGATTGTTTTAGAATTCAGGACATTATACCTAGCAAAAAACTTTATGGAGTGCCTTGTCCAGTTTCTTACTGACACAGACATCAAACCCACTTGTCCTAGTAGCAGAGTTTAGGACCCACTATAAACTTGGAGGAGACAAATGAGAAGAGGTTACTCCTATGAGGCCATTCTTAACAGTCTCACTAGAAGTCTGCAACCTCTTCGCCTTTCAGAAAAAAGAAATCCTCATAAACATGCTCTGGCTTTGTGTATTAATTTCCTTGAGTTAATCTGCACGTTACATTTTTAGGTCTCAGACTGATATCATCCTAAATTTTCAGGGCTCTCTGTTTTATTAATGTTATGATGGATTTAACTGGTCTGTCATAGTTTCCAAAGTATTAGGCATGAAGGATTTGGGTACACAGTGACATTATTTTTGTCCTTATGGACATTATTTTGTGGCTGACTTAATGTTTAGTGAGGCTGTAGGTCTACCATTTGGTAGGATACAACTAATGACATTGTGGAATAGGAGAAAGAGGAGCTTGATAATTAGCTGAGCAGAAGTTCAGTGAAGTAAGAGCTCATACTATAATCTGGTTAATTAAAAAAAAGACAAGAGTCTGCCGAAATAGGTAATCACGCTGATCAAGTTAGTGGTAGTTTTCCTTGCCTGAATTATCTAGTAAATATAGACATGCCTAAAAATAAAATTTATAAATACAAGGGAACTACATTAAAGCTTCACTTGACATTTTGGCTAAATTCTAACTGGGTTTTTTTAAAAAGCTGAGGTAACACCATTAACAGCTACTAACCTAGTTCAGTAGAAACAGGCCACGGAAGTTCCTGTCGCCATCCTAGAGGATCACTGTAACCTTGGTCCCAGATGGAGACAATTCAGCTGCCTTGAACACCAACCTCATCTGGCCTCAGGGCCCCAGAGCAGGTGTGGCCCACTTGTTTGGTCCCCTAAGAGGCTGCGATGAGCTGCCTTGAGGCCCACAGTGCACACAAAAGCCAGGCAAAGGGACTTCTCTCCTGTTTCAGCTACTTGGGCCAGAGATGCAGGCTCAGAGGAAAATGGAAAAAGTGGCATCTCATATCCTAACACCTCCTCTCTGCCTGTATCTAAGAGCACTTGGTGACACACAGATGCTTTGACAAAAGTGCTTCTCCAAACCCAAATCCTGGGGCTCTCACCATTTTGCTATGTAAAGTCCACACGGGAGGGCTGAGGCATTATTCATTGTTAAGAGTGCTTGCTTAGCATGTGGGGGGGGGCGTCCTGGCATTGAGTCTCAGAACTGCAATGAATAAATAGATAAATAAAGTTTGCACAGGTGTCTGAGAACTGTCTGGATGGTTTAGCAATCCAAGTCCTTTCTGACTCACTCACTTTCTGTTGAAACACCTCTGCCAGATCTACTAGGCCTTTATCCACAACAGATGACCTTTTCTTTTTTTTTTTTTTTCTCAATTTTGTTTTCCACTTAGGCAAATGCATTCTTTCATCCCAGGTTACAAGAAAATTCCCCTTTACAAATGCTGGGGTTTTTGTTGTTATTGCTGTTGTTTGTTTGTTTGTTAGCAAAAAAGAAAAGATGCTAGCAAGGACAGCAGCCTCTGCCTCCCTTCCGGATTCACAAAGACTCTCCCGCTGAGGTTCGCCCTTGAGAACCCCTGCCTGCCTGCACTGGTTCGCAGTGCAGCGAAGGGAGGACCCCACAGTGGTTCTCAGATTTCCCTGGCTCAGGGTGTGTCTGACACCAGGGAGATTTGAAGCGACTAAATAAATGGCTAGGCATGATGGGGCGAGGGAGGCTCCAGAAAGGCTGCAGCATGTTCCTGTAAGGCCCTCAGGAGGGTACAAGGCAGTGCCGGATCCTGTACTGCAGGCTGAAGCCGGCTTAATTGCTGGTAATTAAGCCAGGATCTATAGTTTCTGGGCATGCCTAATGGGGGAGGGGCAGGTTTCTAGTCCGGGATGAGCTGCAGGAGACAATCTGCTTCACTGCGCTTGCAGCTCCAACGCTGGCAGCAGGGCCTGTTGCTGGGCAGCTTTCAGCCCTAGGGGTCTCCCTGAATTTCCCCTTTGAGGCTGGAGACTTGTGTTTTGAAAGCAAATCAAGGGAGAATAGAAATACTGTGGTTGATCTTTACTGAGAGTTTACTCTAGGTTCGGCACTGTGATAAAGACATTTAAATCTTAAAGCATTGCAATAGGTAAACTTTTAATTGATGATGATGATGAAAGTTAAGAGAATTCACTTGAGGTTCACAGTTAGCACAGAATAAAAATCTAGTTCAGTGGATTCCAGAGTTTGTGTTTTTAGGCTCATTGCTGTTCCTCAGAGATGGCAAGCTGGTGGCCATTTAGCCTTCACATTGTGTTAACATATGAAAATGTCACTCAAAACCCAGGGTTTCTGATTTTCTTAATAAAAATTATAAGATCTACCAATACTGGCCCAATTTTTGCACAAAGGAATGAACTGGAGATGAGTAGTTATTGTTCCTTCTATAGGGGGAATCTCTAATTTGCCTCCCCTTCTCACCTGAATTCTAGCCCATTTCAATCATGTATTGCATTTTCCTGGCCCTTATTGACATTTTGAGAATATGACAGGGCTTCTCATCAAGCAAAGTAGCCTAAAACATAGGAATAAGAGCTGAGTAAGGAGGTGACAGGGAGAAGCCCAGTTACCCAAGCAGTAAGTGTCCTTGCACTCAGTTACTCAAAGAGCAAAAGCTCAGTGCTGAGTTCAGTTTATTTCCAGTCTCATTTTCAATCCCATGGAAAAGCAGAGAAGTGCTGGCTCAGGGAAGGGCAAGAGCTGCCCTGCAATCTCAAGGAAACTGTGGTCTGTGACAAGCAACTCTCTCGTCTACTTTTAAGAGATTGCTTTTCATAAAGCTTGCCATAGCTCTGCTTTATCATCCCCGCCTGGGCTTCCAGCTGGACAGAATCCGAAAGCTAAAAGCTTGTAACTTGCAAGGAAGGAGGGCAACTGGCTGTCTGCGGCAGGAGGGCCACACCAGCCGGCTTGCTTCTGGGTAATCAGGTGAGAAATTTCATCTGTGTGTCAAGTTTCCTGTGGTGTCAGTCTCTCTAGGCGCCTGCAGAGTTCAGATTCACATCCCAGTGCCCACATCCCCTCCATTAAAAGGCTCAGGTGACTTTTGGGGAGGAGAGTACAGTCAGACACAAGGACCATCCTAGGTGGTAGAACGCTGAGGTGCAGTTTGTGAAATGCATTGAGGAAGCAGAGAATGAGCTCACATCAAGCCCCTTCCAAGTAGCACAGGACCCTCTAACCCACCTCCAAGCAGAAACCCCATGGTTCTAAAAGGCTTTCTTTTAGAATATGTCCTTTGGATCCATCAGAGAGATAATTAAACTTG
This sequence comes from Thryonomys swinderianus, assembly GCA_004025085.1. Taxonomy (NCBI): domain Eukaryota; kingdom Metazoa; phylum Chordata; class Mammalia; order Rodentia; family Thryonomyidae; genus Thryonomys; species Thryonomys swinderianus. The sequence continues at coordinate 32,000 of PVIC010012981.1, forward strand.
GGTTATTGCCATGTGAATGTGACTAGGCTTTTCTCTAATGACTTGAAAGGCAGCTGGCATCTCCACACTTTGACCAGCCAGAAGATTCTAGCCTCATCACATGTATTCTAGTCTCTCAGACTAGTTCTTCCAGGGTCTTGCTCCTTCCCAAACCTAAACCTGGGAGATGTCCAGGAAGATGACTCTAATCATGAACAGAGAACTTATGTTCTGGCTCTGCTGCTCATTGGCCAGTAGGCCTACTGTTCAGTCTCTAGGCTGTGGTTTCCTCATTCTAGAAATGCATGGTGACCCTAAACTCCCAGGGTTGGAAGGAAAACTGAACTAACACGGCACAGGAAAAGGCTCACAACTCTTGGCCACAGAAGAAACCTTTAGCCAAGAGTCTCTTTTGTTCTGTTTCCTGCCTACCTCTTGAATTTCACCTCTACCATCTCTGTATCACTCTCAGTGCTGCATTTCTTCTGAGGAAATCTTTCTTCTACTCCTCACCCATCACTTTCTATCTTCTCCCTGTCCCCCATCCCTGCATATCACTGGCCTTCTGACTGGATCAAGTCCCCAAGCTTTGCACTTGCTTTTTTGTTTTTGAGACAGGGTCTCGCTTTGGAGTTCAGGCTGGCCCTGAGCTCACTGTGTAGCCCAGGCAAACCTCAAACCCAGCAATCCTCCTGCCTCTGCCTCCCAGGTGCTGAGATTACAGGCTTGAGCCACCAAGCCCGACATTGTGGTATGAGGTACTGATTGTCGGTGGGCATGAGTCACCACGACCAGTATTGTTGTATGTGGTTACTGGGATTGAACCAAGGACCTTGTGCTTCCTAGGCAGGCACTGGAACCACTGAGCTAAATCTCCAGCCCTGCGCTTGCTTTTTGCAGCCACTTATTGCAGCATGTGAGACAGTGCTAACCCTGTCCTGACTCTCCCATTACCCTTAGAAGTGGGTAACAGCAGGGCTGGATGGGTTGTACCACAAGTGCCTAACACATGTTGAATGATTAAGAGATGATAAGACTCAGTTTGAGCTTCCTTTGATCTTACAATAAATGAGTAGTAGACAGGCATATATTAAAGAATCATCATATCATATATAAAAACTAACTCAAAATGGATCAAAGATTTAACCATAAAAGCCAACTATGAACATTTGAGGAGAAAACGGGTAAATCTCCACAATCTCTTGGATTTGGCAATAGTCTTATGATATGACATCAGAAGAACAAGCAACAACAACAACAAAAATAGATGAATTAGATTTTATCAAAATGAAAATTTTTTACACTTTAAAAGACAACTGCAAGAAAATGAAAGACAACTCAAAGAATGGAAGAAAATATTTTCAAATCACATATCTGATAAGAAACTTGCATGTAAATATATTAACAAATTCTTCCCTTTTTTCAATACTGGGAATTGAACCCAGGGCCTTCACACTGGGTTATATCCCCATTGCATTTTTAGATTTTTAATTTAGGGACAGAGTCTTCCTACATTTCCTAATCTGGGCATGAACTTGCTGTCCTCCTGCCTTACTCTCCCAGAGTACCATGATTACAAGTGTGTGCCACCACACATAGCTAACTTTTTAATAATTAAAAGTTAATACTGTAATTTTTAAGTAGCCAAGTAATTTGGGGATTGGAATACATACTCTGAAAAAAGGATATAAAATAGTAAGTACATGAAAAGATATTTGATATTATTGTATTTCAGGGAAATGTAAATCAAGATCAAAACGTGGTAGTACTTCAAACATACTGAAAAGACTAAATTTTTTTTTTAAAGTCAGATCAGGAAATAAGCATAGTAAAAATGTGGAGAAGTCAGAACTCTCATGCTGTGGGGAGCAGTTCCTCAAAAGTTAAAAGTAGAGCTGGAAGAGTGACTCCATGGCAGAATGCTTCCTTAGCACGTGTGAGAGCCTAATTTGAACTCTGTGCCCTTCCCTCCAAAAAAGTTAAAGTTAGCATTTGGCCAGAAACTCTGCTCTTAGACATGCTCAAGAGAAATGAAAAAACAAATCCCTGTGAAAACTTGTACATAAATTTCATAAAGCATTAGTCATAATAGCCCAAATGGGAAATAACTCAAATGGCCATCAACCGATGAGTAGATAAATAAAATATGGTAGATCCATTCATCAGCATACTGTTCAGTCATAGACGTGAAATCTTCATTCATGCCACAACAGGAATGAAACTTGAAAACATTATGTTGAGAGAGAAACACCAGACACAAAAGGCCACATATTGTGGGATTCTATTTATATGAAATATCCAGAATAGGCAAGCTCACAGATTAGTGTTTGCCTAGGGTTGCAGAGGAGGAAATGGAAGGATAGCGGGATGGGGTGGTAAAAGTGAGAATATGGTGAAAATATCACAAAATCTATTGTAGTGATGATTTCATGGCTCTGTGACTATATGAAAAGGGCTGCCTTTAATGAGTGAGTTATATGGTATGTAAGTTACATTTCAAAGAAGAAAGAGAGAGAGAGAGAGACATCATATGTTCATGAATTTTTAAGTATTAACAGGAGCAGAAGCACGTAATTCTCACCCACAAGGAGTTAACTTACCAGGTGGGAGGAGACGCTCCCGTATGGATAATGAGCAGTACCAGCAACTGGGCTACCACCAAATACTTACTGCCTTAGGGAACAAGAGCTGAAGCCCTGAAATGGCCCATGACGAGGTGGGGGGGCAGGGGTGAGGAATTTTGCACAGAATGTATTTAAACTACAAACACAGAAGTGACAGCCGGTGCAACACTTGGCAGGGACACTAGCTCATTTCTATTCCCATGGTCTGATTTTTGGGGTATTTTAATAAGATTTCCCTGGCTAGATAAACTGGCTCATCTTTGTGTCCCCAGCTGCCAGCACTATGTCTGATACTCATCTTAGAGTGACTGGGTTGTAGGACTGGTGAGAGAAGCAGGGTCAGAATTTAGAGCTTCCGGTTGTACATGATCTATCTCTTTTCATCACACCTGTGTCACCGAAGCCTTTTGTTTTTTTTTTTCCAGCTAACACTTCCCCTTTTTTTCCTTTTTAGTCTCACCCACAGCCCCATAGGCCAGAAGAGTGTGCTAATATTACTGACTAACAGGAAGTAACTGGAGACAGGAAGGAGCCGGAAGCTTGATCTTAATTCAAGGTCACCCAGGGGGCAAGCACCTGGCTGATCAGGGATTAGCATGGATGTTACTATCCTGCTAAACCCACAGAACTGGGTTGTTTATTTTAGAGGCTGGAAAAAAAAAGTCTGTACCAACCTTTTTTTTATGACTAAAACAAATACATATATATTAAAGGAAGCTCAGAACATGTCCTTTAAGATGAGGAAAAAATTCTCCAATAAAACAATTATATTACAAAAAGAAGTATTTCTGATCTCCAATATTCCTGAGACCCTTTAACATCGATAGTCCTAGAATAGGGACGATGACGTCAAACCAGCTTCAGTGCTCCTTCGGCCATTCTGTTCTATCTAATATATCATTTAGTGTATTTGTTGATTTAGCCCATGACTCATTGTTTCTCGTCTATTTTTAGTTTTTGCCTCTTGGTTGGATTTTTCCACATATCAGATGTTCAACTATGTGTCTAAGGGGACAGTGTCTATCCCAGGGCTGAAAACTGTCCACATAGTTTTATTATTAGTAAGTTGTAAGAAGTTGTAGTAAAAAAAGTCTTCCCCTAAACTTGCTGTGATTGAGAAGTCAGCCTAGAGAGAAGGGATGTGATGAAATGTAAATTGTTCTAAGTATGTCACAGATACAATTCTGAGATACCTAGAGGAAGATAGTAGCTACCTATCTGTTACTGTTTAATATTTAAACATGCAACTTCTGACTTCTGTCCACAAAAGGGACTCTGGCAGGAGCACGCACAGGGGGAGATCAATCAAATGTGCTTAGAAGGATGAGGAATGAGGCTGTGGAAAGCTAAGAGGATGAGAGAGAGGAGCAGTGGCTTTGCAGAAGAATAGAGATAGGTGTCTTGGTTACTTCCCTTGTTGTTGGGACAAAATACACGAAACCCACAACTTAGAGAAGAAATTTATCTTGGCTCATTTTTTGCTCTATACTCAGCTGATCCAAGGCAGACCATGGCAAGGGAACATGGTGGAGGAATACCTGCTTACCCCATGGTGTCCAGGAAGTAGAGACTCAACAGAGGAGCTGGGAAAGAAGATAAACCTTTCCAGGTCTCACCCATAGTGACCCAACTCTTTCTTCCAGATGCTACCTCCTAACTCCCAGTTAGCTATAATGCTCCATTATCCAACCTCCTTCCAAAACCCCTACCCAGGCTCTGGGAGGACATCCAGATATAAACTCTAACAGTGTGTCCAAGGGAACAGATCTAGAGAAGGTCAGCCAGACTGGAGGAAGTAGATTAGAAACATAAGCAGAGAAAGAAAGAGACTTGGGAGAGATCAAAATGGAGATAAAACGACATGGCTGACCACATTTGCCAAGATGCAACCATTTACTAGCCTTCATTCTTCCTGAGTGAATAATTGGTATTTGCATATATTTACAGATAAATGCATAGAAAGTTCTAGAATGCTGTATCAAACTGCTAACAAATTTGGGGTAGAATTAACAGACAGGAGCAAAGGGAAGAGGGTGAAAGACTACATGCCCATTGTTAAAACGTAAGATTATAATGGAATAATTAAGACAAAAACCTATCTGCGGTCCAGTATTAGAATTATCCAGAGAGACCTGCTTTACAAGAACAGGGAATCACAGTGACTTCAGAGTGGATAAAGCCATCAGTCAAATAAGGAAAAGCAAGCAGCCAGGTAGGCAATGGGGTTAGAGTCAGAAGTCAGAGGTTGGAGGGAATAGCACCAGCAAAAGGGGACTGTGGACTCAGATACTGGAGCAGATATATCCATCCTCAGATCTGTTCTCATTTGGTGCTTATAAGTTATAAATGTCACTGGCAAGAAGTCAGAGAGTTGAGTCAGTTGAGTCTTACCCCAACTGGATGGTGGGATTACGCCCAGAGTTAACTCTGGCACTCAGAGACCTTGCCTAGGTCTCCAGGAGCAATGAAGCTGGGAGGGGTTGTTAAATAAAAGAGGAGTTCATGACCTCAGAGGTCAATATTGGATGAAGAAAGAAAGAGAGGGCTGTGATCAAAAGAAGAGTGACTGAGAAGAGTCCAGAGGTGGTGGGGATGCTACAGGCATTGGGCAGGCCTGTGTGTATGGACTGCCCATACAGGGGCAGAGCTGGGCACCCCTGGCCTTCTTTCCTCCGCCCATTCCTGCCCTGTCCAGGAGAGGACCAAAAACACCACCACACATGAAATTGTCCCTGTGGTTTCGGAACACATAAATCTGATGCTCAACTAAAGAGGTAGTGGGTGCTACAAGGCCCAATTCTCCTCTCTCACAAGAAAGTGGAAGTGTAGCACCAGCCTGACTCTGGATGCTTCTATCATAGAGTGTAGGGTAGATTGAAAGGGCTCCCAGGAACAGGAGAAAAGCATGGAACCGAGAGGCACTGATGAGAGAGAGAGCCAGTCCCCACTTCCACCTCTGATGCCTGGACCAAAAAGTCCCTGTACCACCCTGAGCCGAGGGAAGAACTATACCGGAAATCTTGTGAAGGCCCTGCTTCACATCCCCAGCTGTGCAACAAGGCATTCATGCCAGTCCTTTGGCTTCAGCTTCTGAATTTCATGCTTTTTTGTGTGTGTGTGACAAGGTCTTGCTTTGTAGTTCAGGCTGGCCCTGAGCTCACTATATAGCCCAGGCTAGCCTCGAACTCAGCAATCCTCCTGCCTCTGCCTCCCAGGTGCTAGGGTTACAGGCGTGAGCTACCATGCCCAGCATTGTGATATGTGGTACTGATTGCTGGTGGTTGTGAATCACTATGTCTGGTATTGTATGTGGTTACTGGGTATTGAACCAAGAACTTTGAGCTTGCCAGGCAGGCACTGGAACCACTGACCTGAGTCTCCAGCCCTGAATTTCATGCATTTTTGGGAGGGTGAAAAAACAGTTGTCAGAGCTTGTGTGAACATTTAAAGAAATGTGCTCATGGGGTTGGAGATTTAGCTCAGTAGTTCCAGCCCCTGCCTATCAAGCACAAGGTCCCTGATTCTATCCTTGGTAACCACATACAATAATACTGGGAATGGTGGCTCACACCCACTGACATTCGGTACCTCATACCACAAATGCCTGGCCTGGTGGCTCACGCCTGTAATCCCAGCACTTGGGAGGCAGAGGTAGGAGGATTGCTGAGTTGGAGGCTTGCCTGGGCTACATAATGAGCTCAGGGCCAGCCTGAACTACAAAGCGAGACCCTGTCTCAAAAAAAAAAAGTGCTCTTAACCTGTCACAACCCTGAGCACCTCTTGAGTCAGGGCCTGCATGTCAAGAAGATGTGAAACCTCTTCCATCTCAGATCTCTCCATTTTGACAATCTAAATGAGAAAGGAACTTCTATGTTTGTGTAGAATATAGACCAATGACGGTGAACCTTTTAGAGACGAGTGTGCCATAGGTTCACTACCGCTGATACAGATGGTAGTCACATGATACGGCTCTATTTTTGGAAGCATATCTCTAGGCTGCTCAACAACTACATAACAATGCAGTGCTCACAATCTTAAGGAAGCAGTCTGTCCTAGATGGGACAAGGCATTGCGCTTCTGGCATTTTCACAGGTGAGGTAGTTGCTTGGGATTATGTACGTGTGCATTTCTCCTCTTAATCCTACACAAAATTTCTCAAAGAGCAAATACC
>PVIC010012982.1:0-11382 GCA_004025085.1 Thryonomys swinderianus
GGGAAGGAATAAATATGATACAGAAAGAAAATAAAAGAGCATGTATAAGGGGGGAGGAGGGGGGAGTGGGTAGGGATATGGGTAAAAATGAGAATTAACTTGTGGCATATACTGGTACAAATTTCCCAATGTTATATGTGATTTTGAGATGTATATAAATTGTACCAATAAAGAATTCAATTAAAAAAAAAAGATAAAAGCTCAGTAATTCACAATGACATTCCAGAGCTGTTAATTCCAAAACAGGTTAGAGGAAGAGGCCAGGTTACCGGAAGTGAGTCAGTTTCCCCCACCACTGTTCAATGCCTACTGCAATCAGAGTACTGTAAATGACACTCACAAATGGTACACAAAGAATAGGCATAGGATCTCCTCCCCAAGAAGATTATACACTAATTTGGAAAACTGAACACACAAAAAAGATAGTTACATAAATCTTTTGTACACTACACTTATTCAGTGAGTCCAAATAGGAAAAACATAGAGGAGTGAAGAAGACACCATACTCGACATGGAAATGAGAGCCAGAGATTTGGAGTTAATCAATCCAAGTAGGGCCTAGGCAGTCATAATTTTTTTGGTTTATTTTTATCTTTATTGATACATTGTATATACATATCATGATCAAACTCAAAATTGGGAATTTGTGCCAATATATGACACGATTTGTATTTTTAAGAAAATTATCCAAGTGATTTTGGTGGTTTAGCCAGTGTCCTGGCTAAGGGAAATGTATGTCTGAATAATGGGAAATGATGAATTGGAAATAGGTTACAGAATTTTCTGTAACTTAGTTGAGAAATAGCTTTAAATGTTGTAATGAATTTGGCTCACTAGACTGAACTTCTTGAAAACCAAGATCATGTTTTTTATTCACTTTAGTATAAATATAATATGTTAATCTTGCTTGAATGAATATAATACACAATATTTTCAAAAATCACTTAGGTACTTCAGCCAATAGGTTTGATGGTAATAATGTTTAATGGAGGTTATTTCAATGCTACAAATAACAACAGAGAAGAACAAAGGCTAACACCTTCTGAGTACTCTCTCCTATCAAGTGCTTCACTTACAATGTACTCACAGTCAGTGCAAATTGTACTTACTCTGAGTGAGAGAATTGAGGTTAAGATCACTCAATACTGAGGAGCAAATCTGAATTTGAAAAAACAATGTTGTGTTTCTTCTTAGTAGATGTCCAAACATATAGGAACAAACAAGATATGAACCAACCATCAATTTCTTAACTGAGTTCCAGCTTTGTAGATGCTCTAACAGTGCAGAAATGACATGTGATTTAATTAAGGTATTTACCTAACTACAAGATTAGAGCTCTTAACAGTAATCAGACAGGTGAATCAACATCTAGTGTTTCTGGAAAATAATTCTTATTGCTTTGACTCTTCTCACATAGAGTTTCATTGCAAATGCAATAAAGAAGGAAATATGGCCCATTACACTTTGTTTTGTAATAGAACATGTAATTGCTTTATAATTTAGGTGAAAATTTTGACTACTCATTGTTTTTCTCTTTTACATTTAAGTAAACTTTGTTCTTTCATCCTTTCGGAGAGTATATGAAAATAAGTATTTCCAGTCTAAATGATTCCGTATAATAATATCTAGAATAGCAGGTTACACATCAACTGACATAACAGATTAATAAAACAAATATGAGTTCTCACACTTACATATTAAAGATTACAATTAACCTTAAAAGGTGGTTCTAGAAAGCATTTTGCTAGACACTATGAGAAAACTAAACACTTAAAGCAGTAAATTTGCTTAAATAGTGAAATTGAGGTCCATTTTAGATAATATCCTCTACTCTAGGATGAGTAAATCCCCTTAATTTAAAAATAAAATTTCAACTACTCCAGGAGGGATAATGGAAAACTATCCTATAACCATTCAACAATCTTGACATAAACAAACTAAAGACATTAATTGCTTTCTTCAGAGAACCAGAAATTGAATCTCTTGATAAGCTCTGTATCTGAGTACAGCCAATACAAATTAACTTGAGCTTCTTGTATTAATAGTTGTTTCTTTGAAAACCTTGAATTAATTTATTGTTAGAATTCTGTGTTCAGGCAACTTTCCACCCCCCTTCTCTTTCTTGCTCAGAAACATTCACTTATTTACCAATTTAGTTTGTTCACTTTTTTTAAATTATCAAACTTTTAATATCCTTTATTATCTATTCCTCCTCCTCCTTTGATTCACATATGGCTGTTCTAAAAACATCATGATTTGTTTTAGGAGTCCAAGTTGCAATGTTCTAGCTGGGAGCATTGCATTTGGTTTGGACTATTCACTGGTGATGTCCACCAAAGCTTCTGGATTATTCTGGAAAATAGCACTACCCATAAATTTCCTCAAGCAATTATTTTGAGTATGTTGCACCATCTGATAGGTCTTTCTAGTTTCTTCAAAGGGTGCTTTAGAGTTTAGAAGGCTCTTTCTAACTTAAACGTGGACAGGGGCTTTTGTAAGCCAACCTCAGAGGGCTGCTCTAGAAAAGATAAGTGATTTGGACAGAGATGCCTAAGTAAAGCTCAGAAGTCTTTCTTACTGGAGACCTAGGCTCTTAACTTAAGTGATAACTTTACATTCCATTACTACCTATTTTCATTCCCTAAGTTTTTCATCACTGTGCTTTCAAGATGAAAGATCAAACGGAAGTGAATGGTGATAAAATAGTTGAAAGATAACATAATTACAGCACAACTCAAACCATAAAACAAGTTGCTGCAGTACACCACAAAACCCAAACTGAATAAAAACTCTACCAAGAAACATAGTGTACTCTGCCCAAAATCTGATTCATGGGAAGAAAATTGTTTTGAGAAGCAAGACTAGAAAGTGATCCCCTATGGGATTCCCAGGAGCATCCCCCTAAACACTTAGAAAAGGCTGAGGCACCCCATAAGAGGCAAGGCAATTTGTCCAGCATACTGCCCAGATTTTTGCCTAATAAACTGTGTATCTATGAATTCTGCCTTTTTCTTTTTTTCCTCTACCTTAAATTGCTATTGTCCAAATGCTCTTTTTTTTTTTTTTTTTTTTTTTTTTTTTTTTTTTTTTTTTTTTTTTTTTTTTTTTGAGACAGGGTCTCACTTTGTAGTTCAGGCTGGCCCTGAGCTCACTATGAAGCCTAGGCAAGCCTCAAACTCAGCAATCCTCCTGTTTCTGCCTCCCGAGTGCTGGGATTACAAGCGTGAGCCACCACGCCCGGCTTAATGCTCTATCTTTTGATTTTCAATTAAAAAGTCATTTTGTTACTGTGTTTATAGTACATGCATTTACATTCTGTGCAGAGAATCAATACATGTACATAATAATGTGGCTTGATTTCTATTTTTAGCCCCTTTTCCTTTCCTCCCTAACTTCTCCACCAATCTCTTGGTACCCACCCTTTTTGTGTGCATTTTGCAATGCATGCTGTTTACATTCCTGTGTTGAGTTGGTATATATACACAATACATCTTCATTCTTTTTTTCATGCTGTTGCCCTCCCTTCTGATATCTTCTTCCTGAAAATCTTCTCCTTTGAGAAAGTTCTATCTACCTATTTTTGTCATTTATCTCTTATTTAACTCTATATTTATATTTTGGGTTTCTCATATAAGAAGAGCTATGAAATATTTAAGCTTCCATATCTGATTTATTTCACTTAAAATTATGGTCTCAAGGGGCATCCATTTCTCCACAAGTGATTCAAATTTATCTTTCTCTATAGCAAAGTAGTACTACTCTGTGTGTACAAGTTCTACTTGTGTATAAATACATTTTCTTTATTCACTTATCTATTAATAGACAAATAGGCTGCTTCCAAGATATAGGTACTATAAAATGTGCTGGTATGACCATGGTTATTCATGTGTCACTGTAATATAATGGTTTCTCTTCTTTTGGGTGGATACCTAGAATAAGAATGCCTGGATCAAATGAAATTTCTAGAATAGTGAGGAATCAGTATACTGATTTCCAAAGTGTTTGTAATTGTTTATATTCCCAGTAACAGTGGAGAAGTGTTCCTTTTCCCCTGCAGCCTCACTAGAATTGGTAATTATTTAATTTCTTGATTAAGGCCATCCTTTCTATGGTAAAATGGAATCTTAGTAATGTTCTAATTTGCTATTTTCTGATAGTGATGTTGAGCATTTCTTCATGATTTTATTGGCCATTTGTACTTCTTCAGTGAAGTGTTTATTAAATTCACTAGCCCATTATCTTATTTGGTCTCTTATATAAAGGAGGTATAATTTTTAGTTCTTTTTATAGTCTAGATATTAGTCTTCTGTCTGAAAAATAGCTGGCAAAATTTTTCCTACTCTGTAAGTTGTCTCCTCACCCCATTGCTTGTTTTTTGTATTTTTTTTTAATTTGATGTGATCCCATTTGTTGGATCTTGGTAGTATTTCTTGCACAACTGGAGTTCTGTTCAAAAAGTTAATGCCTATGCCTAAGACTTCCAGCATGTTAAATATTTATGTTTTAACATTTATATCTTTAATCCATTTTTATTTGGGTTTAGAAAATGGTGAAAGGTATGAGTCTTGATTCATGTGAACATCCAAACCACTTACTAAAGAAACTATGTATCTTTCATGTATGTGCTTGGTTCTTTGTAATAGATCAAATAATTGAATGTGTATAGGGTGTTCTGCATTTTCTATTCTCTTCCATTAAACTTCATGTCTGATTTGTGCCAGTACCATCCTGTTTGTTTCATTGTGGCTTTGTAATATAACTTGAAGCCCAGGATTATTTCCTCATGCTTTAGTCTTCTGATCCAGGCTTGCTTTTGCTATTCTGAATCTCTTTTAGGTCCATAAGAATTTTAGGATTATTTTCTTTAGTTCTGTGATGAATACTGTTGGACTTTTGATTGGAATTGCATTAAATTTACACATTAATTTGGGAAACATGGTCATTTTGACTACATTAGTTCTGCCTATCCAGGAAGAGGGAATATCTTTCTATTTTCTGATATCTTCTTCAATTGATATCTTCTTCAAATTGCTATCTCCTTCAATTTCCTTTCAGAGTGCTGGAGTTTTCATTGTGGAAATGTTTACTTCCTTTAATAATTCACATGTAACTGAAAATCCCTGTTTCTTCTGATTTCTCCAAAGTTTTGGCATAGAAGTTTGTGAAATAGTTGTTAATAATCTTTTGAAATTTCCACAATCTCATTGTGATTTAATCTTTTTCATTTTTAATTTCATTGATTTGAATTTCCTTTTCTGGCTAGCTTATCTAAGGGTTTGTCTATTTCATTTACTCTTTCAAAAAACAAACTCTTGGATTGATCAGTTCTTTATATTACTTATGGTCTCAATGTCATTGATTCCTGTTCCAGTCTTTATAATTTCCTTCCTTGTTTTAGCTTTCAGTTTGAATTGCTCTTTTTCTAGGACAACTGAGGTGCACCAGTAGATATTTATTTGAGACCACTGTGCTTATGTGATGTAAACATTCACAGCTATAAACTTCCCTCCTTGTTGCTTTTATTGTGTTCCATAAGTTCTTATATGTTGTTCTGGCATTATCCTTTAGTTCTACAAACTCATCCTTGATTTCTTCCATAACCCACTGTTTAATATTATTTTGTTTAGTTCCCATGCATTTGCATAGTATCTGTGTTTTCTTTTGTTGTGATTTCAAACTTCATTGCACTATAATCTGATAACATATGTGGTATAATTTAAATTCTTTTACATTTAGTTTTCTATCTTATTGGCTAATACTTGGTCTATTTTGAAGAAAGTTCCGTGTGCTTTTGAAAAAAATGTGTGTTTTCTTTTCACTGAATGGAAAACACTGTAGGTATCTGTTAAATTCATCAGTTCAAGTGTTTTGTGCAACAATTACTTTTTGTTTCTTTATCTGTTTTTCTGTTTGTGATAGTGTACTATTGAGGTCCTCTACTATAATTGTGCTTACATTTATCTGGTATTTAATATTGGGCAGAGCTTGTTCAATAAAGTTCAGTGAATATATGTTAATAATTGTTATTTCTATCTTTTGGATTGTTCCTTTAATCAAAATGTCTTAATCCTCTTTGCCCTTTTTGATCAGTTTTGACTTAAGATTCACTTTGAATAAAGAATAGCTACATCTGCTTTTATAGGGGCTGTCTTCCTGCATGGTATACTTTTTCCTCATCCTTTCATTTTTAGTGTATAAGTTTCTTTTTTGAGTTAAATGTATTTATTTTGAGGGCTGGGGGTTTAGCTCAAATGGTACTATGCCACCCTTGGATGCACAAGGTCCCAAGTTCGATCCCCAGTACCACAAAAAAATAAAATAAAAATGTATTTATTGTAGACAACATACCACTGGATTTTGTTTTTTGAATTATTCTGCCAGTCTATGATTTTTGACTGGAAAATTGAGGCTGTACATGCTGAGAATTATTCCTGTTGTTGCCATTTGTCTATGGCTAATTCCCTCTTTCCCCTCCACTTAACTGCTCACCCTATGATTAGACATCTTATCTTATTCATTTCATTGTCTCATTCTATGATATCTGCACATGTTCTGAAGTGCTAATTTTGTAGTCATGAATTTCTTTAGGTGCTCTTTATCATGTAAGTACCTTATCATGAAGTTCTCAGAAATAATTTTTCTGGATAAATAACTCAGGGGTGGAGATTCTTTTCTTTTAGGGTTTGAAATGTTTTACTCCAAGATATTCTGGCCTTCAAAGTGTGTGTAGAAGCATCTGCTATAATCCTAATTCATTGACATTACTTTTTCCTCATCACTTTCAATATTTTGCTCTTGGGTTGGACTTCTGGGATTTTGACTACAATATATTGTGGGGAGGTTCTTTTTCGTTCATGACTATTCAGGTTCTATAAGGCCTCATGTTTCATGCTAGATACTTTTCGTTTATTTAGAAAATTTTCTGCTGTTATTTCAGTATAACGTTTTTATGCTTTTTTGATGTCTTCTGATTTTTCACTAATTCTAATATTATGTTAGTCTTTTGTATCATGTAGGAACTGTTTTCATATTTTCTTGTTTTTAAGGAACCTCTCATTAATTGGTCACCAACAACAAACACCTCTACCCTCTGTTCTGACAATTCTGTAACACGGGTCACTTTTGCTGCCTACACTTTCAATAAAATTTTTAATCTCCTGAATTTCTGTTTGGATTGTAACTTCTTTTTATGGATTCTAATTCTTTTCTTTGATGGTCATTCATGATTTCCATAAAGCTAGCTCTGCTAGCTTTTAATTAGTACCTTCTGTAGACTCGAAACTCATTTGGTTTATTTACCCCAATATCTTTCTACTTGTATCTTCTGTGAGCTTCCCAAATGTCTTATTGGTCTGTTTTACTATTTCCCCTTATATCATTTTGAATAATTCAGGTGTGTGACTTTTGGTTTCCCCTTGTTCTATACTGTATTGATCAGTTTGGGAGCAGTTGGGAGTTCGTAAAGGTCTTTTGTTGGCTTATCTTTTCATATTATGCTGATTGACTGTGTTAAGACTAGCTGGTTCACTGCAGTGGAAAGCTTGTTTATAGTACAGAGACTTCTTTAGTTAATGTCTATTTTTCAGTGTTATCCTCTGTGTATGGCTAACTACTGGCCTTTCCTCTGTCCCAGGATTCAGTATTGTCCATTTACTTGAGGTGGAAGGTTGCAACCCAGTAAAGTTTTTAAGGAATCTGCCACAAGACCCCAAGGCCAATCCATATATTGGCCTTTTCCCAAAAGCCACAATTAATAGCAACAGCTATATCCCACTTTGAACATAGTATTAAAATTAGCACTGGTTACAGGGTGAAATGTAAACTGAATATTGTAAACCCTAAGGACCAACAAAGAACTACTTTTAATCACATAAAAGAGGCCCTTAATTAGAGCATTAAAAATAAAACCAACCTCAGGGCTGGGGATTTAGCTCAAGTGGTACTGGGCCAACCAAGTGGTACCAGGCCAAACTTGGATGCACAAGGGCCCGAGTTTGATCCCCAGTACCATAAATAAATAAATAAATAAATAAAACCAAATACTGACCTACTGTTGACCTAAAATAAACATTTACTACATGAAGCAACTTTATTTATAATCAAACAATATTCAACAGCAATGACATAAAATTAAGTAGAAATACTTTTTTTTTAGTCATCCTATCACTAACAATGCTGTGATAAATTTAATTAAAAATCTTACCTGGAGGCTGTGCCATTAAATATAGGTCTTTTAATTACAAATATACGCAGAGGTAAAGCTAGTCATATGAACACAGGCCAATTAGTGTGAATGACTGATAAGAGTTTCAGGCAGCAAATTGATCGTTCAATTGCTATATTTTAAGCATAGTGTTTTATTTATAGTATTCATATAGGTATCAATCATGTAAATATTAGTCTTTGAACTTGCTATTTGTTAGATAATGATTAATTATAACAAAATTTTCTTCTTATTTTAATATCAAAATAGTGGGACAAGTGGGGAATTCGCAGTAATGCTCTTTATACTCAACAGGCAGAAAAATACTATAATTCAAACACTTGTAAACAGCAACACTTTTCTTATTTCAGAATTATAGTTATAATTTCTATTTCAAGACTGAATTAAAGTGAGTTTCACTGTTTTTCTGTTTTCAAACTAAACCAGATTTTAAAAAACAGCATCTTTTCCACAATACCCTTCAGTTACTGTTACTCATATTAGTGGATTTTATCTAAATCTATCATCCTAAAACAGAAATTAAAAAATTGGAAGAGTTTGTCAAGTCACAAACAGATATCTTTAGCATTGAGGTCGGCCACTTAGGTTGAAAACAAGGAAGGGAAAAGTATTTCCATCCCTACTTCCTTTGCATGTGAACATTCTTTCAGTAAGGTAGAGATAGGGGCCAGAGATTTAGCTCAGTGGTTCCAGCGCCTGCCTTGCAAGCGCAAGGCCCTGAGTTCAATCCCCAGTAACCACATACAATGCTGGGCATGGTGACTCACGCCCACCAGCCATCAATACCACATACCACAGTGCCAGGCGTGGTGGCTCACGCCTATAATCCCAGCACTCAGGAGGCAGAGACAGGAGGATTGCTGAGTTTGAGGCTTGCCTGGGCTACATAGTGAGCTCAGGGCCAGCCTGAACTACAAAGCGAGACCCTGTCTCAAAAATAAATAAATAAATAAATAAATAAATAAATAAATAAATAAATAAATAAATAAATAAATAAGGTAGTGATAATCCTAACAACCTGGAACTCTGACAGCGTTTAAAATTTACCACATATATTCTCCAACTAACATCCACATAGTGTTATAAGATCAATATTATACATAAAGAAACTGAGGCCTAGGGAAATAAAATAACTTCTTCACATTTCTTAGGTATTTATTTGCAAGACCTAACTTCATAACCCTTAAGTCATAATATTCAAATGCAATGGAGCCATCTGCATATATAACACAATGAGGTATGCAGGAGCAGAAAGGCTAAATAGGAATGACTCCATTTATGTAACTGCAAAGTTCTTTGTAGCTGAAAGAAGCCTGTAGGATATTTTACAGTATTCTTTTTCTATGCAAGTAAAAATAAATTAATTTAACTAAAATTTTTCATAAGCTCACTCTCAGCAAAATTTGTTCACTATCAATCTACTATATATGAAATAGTACTTTGGTTCACAAATTTAATTCATTCCATGATCTTGGGAAAGATGGACATGATCATGTTCATCACCAAATTATGAGTTTACGCACAGAGGCAAAATTTAGCTGAACACGTATGTTTGCAAACTAAACTGTTTGCAAACAGAAATATATATGAACTGAGGCATTAGTGTATCTGGAGTTTCTAATGATTCCTATTTCTGGGCTGGTGTGAAATCCCAGTTTCAGAAGAATATGTAAAAAGGTATATTTTGGAAACATAAAATAGAAGGAACTCAAATGGCAGAGTAAAGACCAGCAATGAAGTTCACCCTTTCCAGGACCTGAAGTCCAGTAGATCACAGTCAATGTCTCAGCAGTCCAATACAAAGTAACAATTTTAAAATATATTAAAGAAAGATAACAAATAACTCATAAAGGTAAGTCAATTACAATTACAGCGGGCTTCTCAACATAAACCTTAAAAGCCAGGAAAACCTGAAGTAAAGTGTTTTAAACCCTAAAAGAAAACAACTTCCAACACAGAGTGATATATCCTACAGAACTCTTTCAAAATTAAGTAGAAAATAAGGTATTTCCATAACAAAAAAGCCTTAACAAATTAATGATCACAAAACTGACACTCCAAAAAAATTCCCAAGAGGTCCCTAGAAAGAGACAATGAGAGCAACAATGACAAAAAGTCTACTGAATGAATGCATCATCCAAGGTGAGCAATTAAACATAAGGGAGAGAAAAAGGAAATGAGATACAGGAAAATAATGCAATAACAAGAATAAATCAGTACCATTCAGTAACAGCTTTCAGTGTGAATGGTCTTAATTTCTGAATCAAAAGACAAAGATTAATAGAATGGATCAAGAAACAAAACCCAACCATATATAGTATAATTTAAAAACTGCCTTTAATTCAAAATGAAACTTACAGAGAAAACTGAAAGATTTTTTAAAAGTATTCCATGAAATAAGAACCCCAACCTAAGTGGAAGAAGTTATCCTAATTTCAGACAAAGCAGACTTCAAGCCAAAACTGATCAGAAGAGACAAAGAAAATCAATACCCATTGGTTAAGCAAAAATTCAACAGGAAGAGATAACAGTATAAATATGTATTCACCAAACATCAGACAAACATCATCAGACATAAAATAACAGATAAACATCAACATGACTGAGTATTGTGGAAGCTCAATATCACACTCTCAGTATCAAACCAATCAGTCAGACAAAAAAATCAACAAAACATACCAGAGTTGAACCATACCTCTAAAAAAATGGACTTTCTAACCATTTTATAGCCAATGGCATAAGAAATGATGCTGAGAATCAAGAAATAGAATCTAATCATATTACACCACTATGAAAAAGGAGATTAAAGAGGACATCAGAAATCTCCTGTCCCAGGATACACAGAACCAATGTGGTCAAAATATCTATATTTCTAAAACTGACGTATAGATTTAATGCAATATCAATCAAAATACTACCAGGGATCCTTGTAGATCCTCACAGATCTACAGAAAATAATTCAAAATTTCATATGAAAGCAGAAGACCCTAAATAGCAAAAGCAATGCTGGGAAACAATAGTAAAGCAGGAGTTTTCACAATCCCAGATTTGATTACCAAGATACAGTGATTTTAAAAACCAGCATGGGGCCGGAGGGTTAGCTCAGTGGTTCCGGCACCTGCCTAGCAAGCGTAAGGACCTGAGTTCGATCCCCGGTA